>JAXCGZ010010345.1:10000-34954 GCA_037179515.1 Halocaridina rubra | reverse complement strand
AAACTGGTCTATAGTTCAGAGCCGTATCCCTCCTTCCCTTTTTGAAGATAGGTATCACATTTGCTTGTTTCCAGCATCTTGGAATCTCCCCCGACTCCAGTGACTCCTTAAATATGATACTTAGTGCCACTGATATTGTGTTTGCGCATTTTTTAAGCACATGAGGGGATATGTCATCAGGACCTGTAGCTTTATGAACATCTAAATCCATCAGCGCTTTGCATACCTCTGTGGCTGTAAGGTTGATGTTCTCTAATACCGGCCCTTGAGCTTCTATCACTGCAATCTGAGGGGGTGGGGTATTTTCTACTGTAAATACTGACTGAAACTCCTTGTTCAATTCTTTGCAGATCTCTTCGTCCGTCTCAGTGATGCTTCCATCCGCTCTCTTTAGCCTTAAAACCTGTTCTTTTACCTTCAGTTTTCCTCTGATAAAGCTGTGGAAAAGCTTGGGATTTTCTTTAGCCTTCCTGGTGATGTCCCTCTCATAATCTCTCTCTGCCTCTCTCCTTTTACTTAGGTAGTCATTTCTTGCTCTTTTGTAGGTTTGCCAGGCATTTATGTTTTTTCTCCTCTTATACCTTTTCCAGCATTTGTCTCTCCACTCCTTAGCTCTTTTACACCCATTATCGAACCATTTCTCTCTGGCATGAATTACACCTACTTTGGTGACAGGTATGCAGCAATCTACTATCTTCCCATATTTCTCACAAAAGATGTCATACATTTTTTGTACAGATTTGTTGTAAAATAAGGTTCTCCAGTCAATAACTGCAAAAAGCTCTTTCATTTTGATGTAATCTCCTTTCGGATAGTTCCTCCTCATGTCCTCAGTGCCTCTACCCTCAGGAAGAATGTCTTCAATGATATACTCCATCAACAACACACAGTGGTCACTCTTTCCAATTGGTGGTTCATACTCAATATTTTCAATATCCAACACATTATCTGTGAACACTAGATCAAGTAGTGATGGCTCATCCCCACCCCTGGCTCTTGTTGGTTCCATTACATGTTGGTGTAGGAAATTCCCTTGTACGCAATCTAGGAATCTTGCCCCAAATGAGTCCTCACCACTGTGTGGGTCAAGATTTATCCAATCTATCTCTTTATGATTAAAGTCTCCCATAATCAAAATCCTACATTTTTTCTCCCGTGCCATGTTAACAACTGAGTTTATGACTTCAATAGTACCTATATGACTTTCCTCATAAATTTCAAGCCTATTTTGGTTCCTTGGTGGGTTGTATACAACAGTTATTATAATGCTCTCTGACCCAGTATTTATGCGAGCAACAAGAAATTCCCTGAACTCACTTTCTATAGCCAAGTTTATTTCTTCAACTTGAATCCTCTCACTTATGAGCAGTGCTATCCCTCCACCAGTCCTCTCAGATCTTTCAGCCCTTAGTATTCTGAAGCCCTTAGGAAAAACTGTGACACTGTTTATGTCCTCACTCAACTTAGTCTCTGTAATTGCTACTATATCTGCCTTACTGTTGTGAATCCTATCTTTTAATTCTACTGCCTTACCAGCTAATCCATCAGCATTTGTGTATAACAATCTTAATGAGGCCCCATCCCCTGATCTTCTGTCATTATCTTCTTTATCTCCCCTTTGTCTGGAAGTATTCTGTAACGAAAATTTTTCTTCTCTTCTTCATTTCTCTCATCATTTAACCTTCTTGCCTCTTGCAACAAGTTTTTGATCTTTCCCATCTCTTCCTGTGTTCTGTATCGTCTAATGAACACTTCTTTGCATTCTTGAAGGTCTTTTAGACTTTTCTTTCTCAACAATATTTCCCTACATGTTTCCCCTCTCTCAAAGGTTACTTTTGTTGGTCTCGGCTTTCCTTCCCTCGAATATTTACCTAGTTGGTGTATGTTTACAATATCCTCAGGACCACATACTACTCCAAGCTTTCTTATCAAGTCTACAACCTTAGCTTTATTTTCTTCAAGTCTCCCCTGCCATGTTGGCTCCTGGGATTCACTTATGCCTGAGATTACCACTGTCTTCTTATCAAGTGCCTGTCTGATGAGTGGGTTTGCCCTTTCCATCACAACGTCTTTCATTTTTTCGATTACTGTCTCTTTATAGTGTGTGTGTGTGTGTGTGTGATTACCTAATTGTGTTTACGGGAAAGAGCCCAAAGCTCGTATCTTCCCGCGCGTGCGTGTGTGTTAGATACGAATCCCGGCCAAAGGCAAAATGTGCTTCATGTTTTCACATATGTTAATGTGTTCATTTGATAATTGTTGATACCTATATAAGCATGGGTTTGAATTAAATGTGGAAACGAATCCACGAGTGACATTCAGACAAAGCTGTAAAATGAACAAAAAGTATTCAGAATGCATTCATACCCTATCTTAATAGTTAGTGAAGAGGTTAGCTTATTCTTCTGAGACCTTTAGTGGTGTAGTTGGTAGTCCCTTGGCACAGTAATTACGTTTTTTAGGTTCGAATCCCAGCCATGGGCAAAATATGCTTCATGTTTTCGTATATATTAAATGTGTTTATTTTATAATTGTTGATGCCTATATAGCATGGGATTTGCATCAGACTCAAAAAAGAAGCTGTAAAATGAACAAAAAGTATTGAGAAAAATGTGTTCATACCCTAGCTTAACAGTTAATTGAGAGGTTAGCTTCTTCTTTTGCCACCTTCAGTGGTGTAGTTGGTAGCAATTTGGCAAAGTAATTATGCGTCTTATGTTCTAATCTCGGCCAGGGACAAAATATGCTTCATGTTTTCACTTAAGTTACTGCGCGTATTTGATACTTATTGATGCCTATATAGCATGGGATTTGATTTAAATGCAAAAAAGAAATACATGAGTGTGATTAGGAAGAAGACGTAATATA
The DNA here is from genome assembly GCA_037179515.1 of Halocaridina rubra. NCBI lineage: Eukaryota > Metazoa > Arthropoda > Malacostraca > Decapoda > Atyidae > Halocaridina > Halocaridina rubra. The sequence goes on along the minus strand of JAXCGZ010010345.1, from coordinate 32,086 downwards.
AACAAAAAGTATTCAGAAGAATGTGTTTATTCCCTAGCTTAACATTAGTTGAGAGGTTAGCTTCTTTTTTTGAGTTCTTCAGTGGTGTAGTTGGTAGCACCTTGGCACAGTACGTATGTTTCTTAGGTTCGAAACTCGGCCAGGGGAAAAATATGCTTACTTGAAAATATGTATTTATATATATTTATATAATTACACACAGACACATATATATTACACACACACACACACACACATCCCCACACACACACCCGCGCGTTCAGTGACACACGGAACTGCTCCTCTTAAATTTTTAATTGTTTCGAGTGACTAAGTGCTTAGTGGAAAACTTTACCATAATTTCCATAAATCTGAAATCCTGCAGAGTATTGTGAGTACAAAAACTTATATTTGTTGTAAGACGAGACTGTTCATAGTAAAGGAAAAAAATTTGAGAACATTTTCGTGAGGAGAGAGAGAAGCTGCCGTCCAGTTCTGCCTTGAGGGAAATCTAGAAGAGTTGCCAGAGGTGGAGCCATCACATCACATTACCTAATTTTTTGTGTAAACTGGGGAAAGCTCTTAAGCCGTTTACCTGATCCTGTGGTTCTATATATTGTTAAAATCAGTATCCTTCCCATTTATATTAACTAGTTAGTTAGTTTGATACACGAAATAATTAAATAATAAAAGAAAAAAAATTACCAAATATCCACCTGTCAACAGTACTGAGTTAAGTTGCCAAGTAGTACAGCAGTCTTATTTTCTTCATTTTTTTGCTTTTCTTTTAGCTTTCTCTTTTACTATTTTCTTTATTTTGTATATATATTGAGTTAAATGTAAAGTCTAATCCCGTGATAACATATCTTGGTTAGCAAGTCAGTTTATCAGTTAGGAAGAATATATAGCAGAAACAGGTGGGTGCCACCTCAAACACAAATTCGAATTTTCCTTCAGGTTTGACTTTTCTTTTTCTTTTTCTTTTTATACTTAAATTACCATGGTCAAGTTTTTAAGTTAAGATGTGTGTTACCAGAAAAGAGACAAACTGAGTCACTAAATAGCACTTATATGGAGATATAAAAATTCTGTGTGAAGCTAAATTAAAAGTTTTTCTCTTTTTTTTTCCTCTTTCTCATCTTCTTTCTATATTCTGTGAGAGGGAGAACATGAAAATGAGGCCATCTCTGTCCCAAACCTCTCCCACCCATGGGTCGGGAGAAGGGGTAGTCATCAGGGGACTTAAACAGAGAATCAAGAAGTTAGAGGAAATGGTTATAAGCCTTGATGATAAAATTCGGAATATGGATGGAGAAATTAAAGAGAATGAAACACTCAGAGAACAAATAAGATCTTTGGAGGAAGCAAATAAAGCACAAGGGCAGGAGAGAAAGGAACTAGAAAAAAGAATAAAGAAGCTGGAAGGGGAAAAGTCAACTAGAATCTAGAATTTCTAAACAAGAAGATAAAAACAAACAGCTGAATGACAACCTAAAGGAATTAGATGTTAGTTCACTGCTCTCTTCTGAGAGAGACGAGATTGCTGCTTGGAATGTCCAGATTAAGGAAAACATTGAACAGTTCAGAAAAGAGTTCCAGGAGCTGAATATGGAAAATGATGCCATGAAAACGTCCTTTGCTGATGCACTAAAGGGGAATGTGGCAGTAAAAGAGGCTGTAAAGGTGGTGGCACTGGAAAACATACAAACAGTTGACTATAAAGAGACAGTAATCGAAAAAATGAAAGACGTTGTGATGGAAAGGGCAAACCCACTCATCAGACAGGCACTTGATAAGGAGAAGACAGTGGTAATCTCAGGCATAAGTGAATCCCAGAAGCCAACATGGCAGGGGAGACTTGAAGAAAATAAAGCTAGGGTTGTAGACCTGATAAGAAAGCTTGGAGTAGTATGTGGTCCTGAGGATATTGTAAACATACACCAACTAGGTAAATATTCGAGGGAAGGAAAGACGAGACCAACAAAAGTAACCTTTGAGAGAGGGGAAACATGTAGGGAAATATTGTTGAGAAAAAAAAGTCTAAAAGACCTTCAAGAATGCAAAGAAGTGTTCATTAGACGATACAGAACACAGGAAGAGATGGGAAAGATCAAAAACTTGTTGCAAGAGGCAAGAAGGTTAAATGATGAAAGAAATGAAGAAGAGAAGAAAAATTTTCGTTACAGAATACTTCCAGACAAAGGGGAGATAAAGAAGATAATGACAGAAGATCAGGGGATGGGGCCTCATTAAGATTGTTATACACAAATGCTGATGGATTAGCTGGTAAGGCAGTAGAATTAAAAGATAGGATTCACAACAGTAAGGCAGATATAGTAGCAATTACAGAGACTAAGTTGAGTGAGGACATAAACAGTGTCACAGTTTTTCCTAAGGGCTTCAGAATACTAAGGGTTGAAAGATCTGAGAGGACTGGTGGAGGGATAGCACTGCTCATAAGTGAGAGGATTCAAGTTGAAGAAATAAACTTGGCTATAGAAAGTGAGTTCAGGGAATTTCTTGTTGCTCGCATAAATACTGGGTCAGAGAGCATTATAATAACTGTTGTATACAACCCACCAAGGAACCAAAATAGGCTTGAAATTTATGAGGAAAGTCATATAGGTACTATTGAAGTCATAAACTCAGTTGTTAACATGGCACGGGAGAAAAAATGTAGGATTTTGATTATGGGAGACTTTAATCATAAAGAGATAGATTGGATAAATCTTGACCCACACAGTGGTGAGGACTCATTTGGGGCAAGATTCCTAGATTGCGTACAAGGGAATTTCCTACACCAACATGTAATGGAACCAACAAGAGCCAGGGGTGGGGATGAGCCATCACTACTTGATCTAGTGTTCACAGATAATGTGTTGGATATTGAAAATATTGAGTATGAACCACCAATTGGAAAGAGTGACCACTGTGTGTTGTTGATGGAGTATATCATTGAAGATATTCTTTTTGAGAGTAGAGGCACTGAGGACATGAGGAGGAACTATCCGAAAGGAGATTACATCAAAATGAATGAGCTTTTTGCAGTTATTGACTGGAGAACCTTATTTTACAACAAATCTGTACAAGAAATGTATGACATCTTTTGTGAGAAATATGGGAAGATAGTAGATTGCTGCATACCTGTCACCAAAGTAGGTGTAATTCATGCCAGAGAGAAATGGTTCGATAATGGGTGTAAAAGAGCTAAGGAGTGGAGAGACAAATGCTGGAAAAGGTATAGGAGGAGAAAAAACATAAATGCCTGGAAAACCTACAAAAGAGCAAGAAATGACTACCTAAGTAAAAGGAGAGAGGCAGAGAGAGATTATGAGAGGGACATCACCAGGAAGGCTAAAGAAAATCCCAAGCTTTTCCACAGCTTTATCAGAGGAAAACTGAAGGTAAAAGAATTGAACAAGGAGTTTCAGTCAGTATTTACAGTAGAAAATACCCCACCCCCTCAGATTGCAGTGATAGAAGCTCAAGGGCCGGTATTAGAGAACATCAACCTTACAGCCACAGAGGTATGCAAAGCGCTGATGGACTTAGATGTTCATAAAGCTACAGGTCCTGATGACATATCCCCTCATGTGCTTAAAAAATGCGCAAACACAATATCAGTGGCACTAAGTATCATATTTAAGGAGTCACTGGAGTCGGGGGAGATTCCAAGATGCTGGAAACAAGCAAATGTGATACCTATCTTCAAAAAGGGAAGGAGGGATACGGCTCTGAACAATAGACCAGTTTCCTTGACCAGCATAGTTTGCAAACTTATGGAGAAACTACTAAGGAAACATATCTCTCTTCACTTGGAATCCTTCAACTTTTTGTCAGTGAGGCAACATGGCTTCAGAGAAGGTAGATCAACAGTAACAAACTTATTAGAATTTTATGATGAGGTAAGCCAAATCTTACAGGAAAGAGAGGGCTGGGCAGATTGCATATTCCTAGACTTCCAGAAAGCGTTTGACACTGTTCCACATGGGAGACTTATTAGGAAGCTGCAATCAATGGCTAGAATAGGTGGAAATGTTTTGGAATGGATAAAAACTTACTTAAAAGGAAGGGAACAGAGGGTTAGAGTAAGACACTCAGTGTCTGAATGGAGAAGAGTTAGTAGTGGAGTTCCACAGGGTTCAGTTTTAGGGCCACTTTTGTTCCTTGTATATGTAAATGACCTACCAGAGTCTGTAAATTCATTCATGAATATGTTTGCAGATGATGCAAAGATTGTGAAGAAAGTAAAAAACGAGAACAATGGTAGAGAACTTCAGGAGGATCTAAATAATCTGCATGAGTGGTCAGAAAAGTGGCTAATGAAATTCAATACCTCAAAATGTAAGGTAATGAGAATGGGTACAAGTGCAAGAAGGCCCAAGCTTGACTACTTGGTGGCTGGAGTACAACTTCAAGAGACAGAAAATGAGAGAGATCTAGGAGTAAACATACTGGCAGATTTGTCTCCAGAAATACATATAAATGGCGTAGTAAGGGCAGCATATGCATTCTTATCAAATGTAAGGGTAGCTTTCAGGCACATGGACAAGGAAATGTTCAGAAATATTTATGTAACCTATGTGAGGCCAAAACTCGAATATGCAGCCCCCTTTTGGAATCCGCACTTGAAAAAGCACATAGCTAAGCTTGAAAAATTTCAAAGACATACCACAAAACTGGTGCCAGAAATACGCAATCTCGGTTATGATGAGAGGCTGAGGGAATTAGACTTGCCATCACTCGAAGCTAGAAGAGTAAGGGGGGATATGGTGATAGTCTTTAAATTCCTTCATGGTTAGGATAGAGTGGATAGGGATCGATATTTCGATATGGCTGGCTCTAGAACTAGAGGTCATAGTTTGAAGCTTCGTAAGAAAACTTGTTTGCAGGATGTAAGGAAATACTTTTTCAGTGTAAGAGTAGTTGATAATTGGAATTCGCTAAGCGAGGAGGTAGTTAATGCTATCTCAATCCATAGTTTTAAGGACAGGTACGATAAGTATCACTAAGTCTAAAAATGGAACCGATCAGGAGACGGGAAGATACGAGCTTTGGGCTCTTTCCCGTAAACACAATTAGGTAATCACAATTAGGTAATCACACACACAGACATATCCCCTCATGTGCTTAAAAAATGCGCAAACACAATATCAGTGGCACTAAGTATCATATTTAAGGAGTCACTGGAGTCGGGGGAGATTCCAAGATGCTGGAAACAAGCAAATGTGATACCTATCTTCAAAAAGGGAAGGAGGGATACGGCTCTGAACTATAGACCAGTTTCCTTGACCAGCATAGTTTGCAAAGTTATGGAGAAACTACTAAGGAAACATATCTCTCTTCACTTGGAATCCTTCAACTTTTTGTCAGTGAGGCAACATGGCTTCAGAGAAGGTAGATCAACAGTAACAAACTTATTAGAATTTTATGATGAGGTAAGCCAAATCTTACAGGAAAGAGAGGGCTGGGCAGATTGCATATTCCTAGACTTCCAGAAAGCGTTTGACACTGTTCCACATGGGAGACTTATTAGGAAGCTGCAATCAATGGCTAGAATAGGTGGAAATGTTTTGGAATGGATAAAAACTTACTTAGAAGGAAGGGAACAGAGGGTTAGAGTAAGACACTCAGTGTTTGAATGGAGAAGAGTTAGTAGTGGAGTTCGACAGGGTTCAGTTTTAGGGCCACTTTTGTTCCTTGTATATGTAAATGACCTACCAGAGTCTGTAAATTCATTCATGAATATGTTTGCAGATGATGCAAAGATTGTGAAGAAAGTAAAAAACGAGAACAATGGTAGAGAACTTCAGGAGGATCTAAATAATCTGCATGAGTGGTCAGAAAAGTGGCTAATGAAATTCAATACTTCAAAATGTAAGGTAATGAGAATGGGTACAAGTGCAAGAAGGCCCAAGCTTGACTACTCGGTGGCTGGAGTACAACTTCAAGAGACAGAAAATGAGAGAGATCTAGGAGTAAACATACTGGCAGATTTGTCTCCAGAAATACATATAAATGGCATAGTAAGGGCAGCATATGCATTCTTATCAAATGTAAGGGTAGCCTTCAGGCACATGGACAAGGAAATGTTAAGAAATATTTATGTAACCTATGTGAGGCCAAAACTCGAATATGCAGACCCCTTTTGGAATCCGCACTTGAAAAAGCACATAGCTAAGCTTGAAAAAGTTCAAAGACATGCCACGAAACTGGTGCCAGAAATACGCAATCTCAGTTATGATGAGAGGCTGAGGGAATTAGACTTACCATCACTCGAAGCTAGAAGAGTGAGGGGGGATATGGTGACAGTCTTTAAATTCCTTCATGGTTATGATAGAGTGGATAGTGATCGATATTTTGATATGGCTGGCTCTAGAACTAGAGGTCATAGTTTGAAGCTTCGTAAGAAAACTTGTTTGCAGGATGTAAGGAAATACTTTTTCAGTGTAAGAGTAGTTGATAATTGGAATTCGCTAAGCGAGGAGGTAGTTAATGCTATCTCAATCCATCGTTTTAAGGACAGGTATGATAAGTATCACTAAGTATAAAATGGAACCGATGAGGAGACGGGAAGATACGAGCTTTGGGCTCTTTCCCGTAAACACAATTAGGTAATCACAATTAGGTAATCACACACACTGTCTCCAGAAATACATATAAATGGCATAGTAAGGACAGCATATGCATTCTTAACAAATGTAAGGGTAGCCTTCAGGCACATGGACAAGGAAATGTTCAGAAATATTTATGTAACCTATGTGAGGCCAAAACTCGAATATGCAGCCCCCTTTTGGAATCCGCACTTGAAAAAACACATAGCTAAGCTTGAAAAAGTTCAAAGACATGCCAAGAAACTGGTGCCAGAAATACGCAATCTCAGTTATGATGAGAGGCTGAGGGAATTAGACTTACCATCACTCAAAGCTAGAAGAGTGAGGGGGGATATGGTGACAGTCTTTAAATTCCTTCATGGTTATGATAGAGTGAATAGGGATCGATATTTTGATATGGCTGGCTCTAGAACTAGAGGTCATAGTTTGCAGCTTCGTAAGAAAACTTCTTCGCAGGATGTAAGGAAATACTTTTTCAGTGTAAGAGTAGTTGATAATTGGAATTCGCTAAGCGAGGAGGTAGTTAATGCTATCTCAATCCATAGTTTTAAGGCCAGGTATGATAAGTATCACTAAGTATAAAATGGAACCGATCAGGAGACGGGAAGATACGAGCTTTGGGCTCTTTCCCGTAAACACAATTAGGTAATCACAATTAGGTAATCACACACACTGTCTCCAGAAATACATATAAATGGCATAGTAAGGACAGCATATGCATTCTTATCAAATGTAAGGGTAGCCTTCAGGCACATGGACAAGGAAATGTTCAGAAATATTTTTGTAACCTATGTGAGGCCAAAACTCGAATATGCAGCCCCCTTTTGGAATCCGCACTTGAAAAAGCACATAGCTAGGCTTGTAAAAGTTCAAAGACATGCCACGAAACTGGTGCCAGAAATACGCAATCTCAGTTATGATGAGAGGCTGAGGGAATTAGACTTACCATCACTCGAAGCTAGAAGAGTGAGGGGGGATATGGTGACAGTCTTTAAATTCCTTCATGGTTATGATAGAGTGGATAGGGATCGATATTTTGATATGGCTGGCACTAGAACTAGAGGTCATAGTTTGAAGCTTCGTAAGAAAACTTCTTCGCAGGATGTAAGGAAATACTTTTTCAGTGTAAGAGTAGTTGATAATTGGAATTCGCTAAGCGAGGAGGTAGTTAATGCTATCTCAATCCATAGTTTTAAGGCCAGGTATGATAAGTATCACTAAGTATAAAATGGAACCGATCAGGAGACGGGAAGATACAAGCTTTGGGCTCTTTCCCGTAAACACAATTAGGTAATCACAATTAGGTAATCACACACACACACGAAACTGGTGCCAGAAATACGCAATCTCAGTAATGATGAGAGGCTGAGGGAATTCGACTTACCATAACTCGAAGTTAGAAGAGTGAGGGGGGATATGGTGACAGTCTTTAAATTCCTTCATGGTTATGATAGAGTGGATAGGGATCGATATTTTGATATGGCTGGCTCTAGAACTAGAGGTCACAGTTTGAAGCTTCGTAAGAAAACTTCTTTGCAGGATGTAAGGAAATACTTTTTCAGTGTAAGAGTAGTTGATAATTGGAATTCGCTAAGCGAGGAGGTAGTTAAAGCTATCTCAATCCATAGTTTTAAGGACAGGTATGATAAGTATCACTAAGTATAAAATGGAACCGATCAGGAGACGGGAAGATACGAGCTTTGGGCTCTTTCCCGTAAGCACAATTAGGTAATCACACAATTAGGTAATCACACACACACAGGAGACAGGAAGATACGAGCTTTGGGCTCTTTCCCGTAAACACAAATTAGGTAATCACAAATTAGGTAATCACACGGAACTGCTCCTCTTAAATTTACTTGTGTTTTCGAGTGACTAAGTGCTTAGTGAAAAACTTTACCAAAATTTCCCTAAATCTGAAATCCTGCAGAGTATTGTGAGTACAAAACTTATATTTGTTGTATGATGAGACTGTCCAAAATATTAAAGGAAAAAAATTGAGAACATTTTCGTGAGGGGAGAGAGAAGCTGCCGTCCAGTTCTGCCTTGAAGGAAATTTAGAAGAGTTGCCAGAGGTGAAGCCATCACATCACATTGCCTAATTTTTTGTGTAAACTGGGGAAAGCTCTTGAGCCGTTTACCTGATCCTGTGGTTCCATATATTGTTAAAATCAGTATCCTTCCCATTTATATTAACTTGTTAGTTAGTTTGATACACGAAATAATTGAATAATTAAAAAAAAAAATACCAAATATCCACCTGTCAACAGTACTGAGTTAAGTTGCCAAGTAGTACAGCTGTCTTATTTTCTTCATTTTTTTTGCTTTTCTTTTAGCTTTCTCTTTTACTATTTTTTTTTTAATTTTGTATATATATTGAGTTAAATGTAAAGTCTAATCCTGTGATAACATATCTTGGATAGCAAGTGAGTTTATCAGTTAGGAAGAATATATAGCAGAAACAGGTGGGTGCCACCTCAGACACAAATTCGAATTTTTCCTTCAGGTTTGACTTTTGTTTTGTAGCATTTTTTTTTCTTTTTCTTTTTATCCTTAAATTACCATGGTCAAGTTTTTAAGTTAAGATGTGTGTTACCAGAAAAGAGATAAACTGAGTCACTAAATAGCACTTATATGGAGATATAAAAATTTTGTGTGAAGCTAAATTAAAAGTTTTTCTCTTTTTTTTTCCTCTTTCTCATCTTCTTTCTATATTCTGTGAGAGGGAGGACATAAAAATGACGCCATCTCTGTCCCAAACCTCTCCCATCCATGGGTCGGTAGGAGGCGTAGCCATTAGGAGACTTAAACAGAAAATCAAGAATTTAGAGGCAATGGTTATAAGCCTTGATGATAAAATTCGGAATATGGATGGAGAAATGAAAGAGAATGAAACACTCAGAGAGCAAATAAGATCTTTGGAGGAAGCAAATAAAGCACAAGGGCAGGAGAGAAAGGAACTAGAAAAAAGAATAAAGAAGCTGGAAGAGGAAAAGAGTCAACTAGAATCTAGAATTTCTAATCAAGAAGATAAAAACAAACACCTCAATGACAACCTAAAGGAATTAGATGTTAGTTCACTGCTCTCTTCTGAGAGAGACGAGATTGCTGCTTGGAATGTCCAGATTAAGGAAAACATTGAACAGTTCAGAAAAGAGTTCCAGGAGTTGAATATGGAAAATGATGTCATGAAAACTTCCTTTGCTGATGCACTAAAGGGGAATGTGGCAGTAAAAGAGGCTGTAAAGGTGGTGGCACTGGAAAACATACAAACAGTTGACTATAAAGAGACAGTAATCGAAAAAATGAAAGACGTTGTGATGGAAAGGGCAAACCCACTCATCAGACAGGCACTTGATAAGGAGAAGACAGTGGTAATCTCAGGCATAAGCGAATCCCAGGAGCCAACATGGCAGGGGAGACTTGAAGAAAATAAAGCTAGGGTTGTAGACCTGATAAGAAAGCTTGGAGTAGTTTGTGGTCCTGAGGATATTGTAAACATACACCAACTAGTTAAATATTCGAGGGAAGGAAAGCCGAGACCAACAAAAGTAACCTTTGAGAGAGGGGAAACATGTAGGGAAATATTGTTGAGAAAAAAAGTCTAAAAGACCTTCAAGAATTCAAAGAAGTGTTCATTAGACGATACAGAACACAGGAAGAGATGGGAAAGATCAAAAACTTGTTGCAAGAGGCAAGAAGGTTAAATGATGAAAGAAATGAAGAAGAGAAGAAAAATTTTCGTTACAGAGTTCTTCCAGACAAAGGGGAGATAAAGAAGATAATGACAGAAGATCAGGGGATGGGGCCTCATTAAGATTGTTATACACAAATGCTGATGGATTAGCTGGTAAGGCAGTAGAATTAAAAGATAGGATTCACAACAGTAAGGCAGATATAGTAGCAATTACAGAGACTAAGTTGAGTGAGGACATAAACAGTGTCACAGTTTTTCCTAAGGGCTTCAGAATACTAAGGGTTGAAAGATCTGAGAGGACTGGTGGAGGGAAAGCACTGCTCATAAGTGAAAGGATTCAAGTTGAAGATATAAACTTGGCTATAGAAAGTGAGTTCAAGGAATTTCTTGTTGCTCGCAAAAATACTGGGTCAGAGAGCATTATAATAACTGTTGTATACAACCCACCAAGGAACCAAAATAGGCTTGAAATTTATGAGGAAAGTCATATAGGTACTATTGAAGTCATAAACTCAGTTGTTAACATGGCACGGGAAAAAAAATGTAGGATTTTGATTATGGGAGACTTTAATCATAAAGAGATAGATTGGATAAATCTTGACCCACACAGTGGTGAGGACTCATTCGGGGCAAGATTCCTAGATTGCGTACAAGGGAATTTCCTACACCAACATGTAATGGAACCAACAAGGGCCAGGGGTGGGGATGAGCCATCACTACTTGATCTAGTGTTCACAGATAATGTGTTGGATATTGAAAATATTGAGTATGAACCACCAATTGGAAAGAGTGACCACTGTGTGTTGTTGATGGAGTATATCATTGAAGATATTCTTCCTGAGAGTAGAGGCACTGAGGACATGAGGAGGAACTATCCGAAAGGAGATTACATCAAAATGAATGAGCTTTTTGCAGTTCTTGACTGGAGAACCTTATTTTACAACAAATCTGTACAAGAAATGTATGACATCTTTTGTGAGAAATATGGGAAGATAGTAGATTGCTGCATACCTGTCACCAAAGTAGGTGTAATTCATGCCAGAGAGAAATGGTTCGATAATGGGTGTAAAAGAGCTAAGGAGTGGAGAGACAAATGCTGGAAAAGGTATAGGAGGAGAAAAAACATAAATGCCTGGCAAACCTACAAAAGAGCAAGAAATGACTACCTAAGTAAAAGGAGAGAGGCAGAGAGAGACTATGAGAGGGACATCACCAGGAAGGCTAAAGAAAATCCGAAGCTTTTCCACAGCTTTATCAGAGGAAAACTGAAGGTAAAAGAACAGGTTTTAAGGCTAAAGAGAGCGGATGGAAGCATCACTGAGACGGATGAAGAGATCTGCAAAGAATTGAACAAGGAGTTTCAGTCAGTATTTACAGTAGAAAATACCCCACCCCCTCAGATTGCAGTGATAGAAGCTCAAGGGCCGGTATTAGAGAACATCAACCTTACAGCCACAGAGGTATGCAAAGCGCTGATGGACTTAGATGTTCATAAAGCTACAGGTCCTGATGACATATCCCCTCTTGTGCTTAAAAAATGCGCAAACACAATATCAGTGGCACTAAGTATCATATTTAAGGAGTCACTGGAGTCGGGGGAGATTCCAAGATGCTGGAAACAAGCAAATGTGATACCTATCTTCAAAAAGGGAAGGAGGGATACGGCTCTGAACTATAGACCAGTTTCCTTGACCAGCATAGTTTGCAAAGTTATGGAGAAACTACTGAGGAAACATATCTCTCTTCACTTGGAATCCTTCAACTTTTTGTCAGTGAGGCAACATGGCTTCAGAGAAGGTATATTAACAGTAACAAACTTATTAGAATTTTATGATGAGGTAAGCCAAATCTTACAGGAAAGAGAGGGCTGGGCAGATTGCATATTCCTAGACTTCGATAAAAGCGTTTGACACTGTTCCACATGGGAGACTTATTAGGATGCTGCAATCAATGGCTAGAATAGGTGGAAATGTTTTGGAATGGATAAAAACTTACTTAGAAGGAAGGGAACAGAGGGTTAGAGTAAGACACTCAGTGTCTGAATGGAGAAGAGTTAGTAGTGGAGTTCCACAGGGTTCAGTTTTAGGGCCACTTTTGTTCCTTGTATATGTAAATGACCTACCAGAGTCTGTAAATTCATTCATGAATATGTTTGCAGATGATGCAAAGATTGTGAAGAAAGTAAAAAACGAGAACAATGGTAGAGAACTTCAGGAGGATCTAAATAATCTGCATGAGTGGTCAGAAAAGTGGCTAATGAAATTCAGTACTTCAAAATGTAAGGTAATGAGAATGGGTACAAGTGCAAGAAGGCCCAAGCTTGACTACTCGGTGGCTGGAGTACAACTTCAAGAGACAGAAAATGAGAGAGATCTAGGAGTAAACATACTGGCAGATTTGTCTACAGAAATACATATAAATGGCATAGTAAGGGCAGCATATGCATTCTTATCAAATGTAAGGGTAGCCTTCAGGCACATAGACAAGGAAATGTTCAGAAATATTTATGTAACCTATGTGAGGCCAAAACTGGAATATGCAGCCCCCTTTTGGAATCCGCACTTGAAAAAGCACATAGCTAAGCTTGAAAACGTTCAAAGACAAGCCACGAAACTCGTGCCAGAAATACGCAATCTCAGTTATGATGAGAGGCTGAGGGAATTAGACTTACCATCACTCGAAGGTAGAAGAGTGAGGGGGGATATGGTGACAGTCTTTAAATTCCTTCATGGTTATGATAGAGTGGATAGGGATCGATATTTTGATATGGCTGGCTCTAGAACTAGAGGTCATAGTTTGAAGCTTCGTAAGAAAACTTCTTTGCAGGATGTAAGGAAATACTTTTTCAGTGTAAGAGTAGTTGATAATTGGAATTGGCTAAGGTAGGAAGTAGTTAATGCTATCTCAATCCATAGTTTTAAGGACAGGTATGATAAGTATCACTAAGTCTAAAATGGAACCGATGAGGAGACGGGAAGATACGAGCTTTGGGCTCTTTCCCGTAAACACAATTAGGTAATCACAATTAGGTAATCACCCACACACACATACACACACACACATATATATATATATATATATATATATATATATATATATATATATATATATATATATATATATATATATATATATATATACACAGAATTTGTAGGAGGGGGAGTAGCTCTTAGGAGCCTGAAACAAAAAGTCAGGGACCTTGACACTTATAATAAACCTGGATGATAAAATCCGGAATATGGATAGAGAAATGAGAGAAAATTAAACACTTAGAGAGGTAATAGAACTTTAGAGGAATTTAATAAGGCACAAGGGGAAAAGAGAAAAGAACTTTAAAAACGAATAAAGAAACTGGAGGGGAAAAGAATGAACTAGAAACCATAATATCTAAGCAAGAAGATAACAAGAATAAAATGCTAATTCACTGCTCTCTTCTGATAGAGACGAGATTGCAGCTTGGAATGTCCAGATAATGTTAAACATCAAACAGTTTATAAAAGAGTTTCAGTAGCTGAATACGGAACATGATTACATGAAAACTTCCTTTGCAGATGCAGCAAAGCAAAATGTGTCAGTAATATAGGTAGTGAGGGAGGTGGCACTGGAAATGTAAAAACGGTTGACTACAAAGTAACAGTAATAGAAAAAAATTAAAGATGTTATTGAAAGGGCCAGTCCACTTATCAAACAGGCACTTGATAAAGGGAAGGCAGTGGTAATTTAAGGCATAAGTGAATCCCAGGAGTCAACCTGGCTGGTGAGACTTGAACAAAATGAAGCTAGGGATAAGGATAAGGAAGCTTGGAGTAGTATGTAATCAAGAGAATATTGCAAGCATTCACTAAATTGGTAAATATTCTAGAGATGGAAAGGCAAGACTAAAGAAAGTAACCTTTGAGAGTGGGGACACATGTAGACGTTCAAGAATTCATGACAGTGTTGATTAGACCATATATAACACAGGAGAAGATGGGAAGGATCAAGACCTTCTTGCAAGAAGCTAGAAGGTTAAATAAGGGGAGAAATGAAAATGAGAAGAAACTTTTTTTTTCAGAGCTCTTCCAGTTAAAAGGGAGTTAAGGAATGCATTCATTCCCTATCTTAATAGTTAGTGAAGAGGTTAGCTTATTCTTCTGAGACCTTCTGCAGTGTAGTTGGTAGTCCCTTGGCACAGTAATTACGTTTTTTAGGTTCGAATCCCAGCCATGGGCAAAATATGGTTCATGTTTTTATGAAGCATATGGAAAGGGTAAATCCACTGATTAAACAGGCACTTGATAAAGAGAAGACACTAATAATCTCAGGCATAAGAGAATCCCAGGAACCAACATGGCAGGGGAGACTTGAAGAAAATAAAGCTAGGTTTTTAGACCTGATAAGAAAGCTTGGAGTAGTTTGTGGTCCTGATGATATTGTTAACATTCACTAACTAGGTTAATATTCTAGGGAAGGAAAGCAAAGACCAACAAAAATCACCTTTGAGAGAGGAAAGACATGTAGACAAATATTGATGAAGAAAAAAAGCCTAAAAGACCCTCAACAATTAAAAAAATGTGTTCATTAGATGATACAGAACAAAATGAAAAGGATAAAAAAAAAACTCGTTGTAAGAGGCTAGAAGGTTAAATGAGGAAAGAAATGAAGAAGAGAAGAAAAAATTTTCGTTTCAGAATTCTTCCAGACAAAGGGGAGATAAAGAAGATAATGACAGAATATCAGGGGATTAGTCCTCATTAAAATTGTTATACAAAAATGCTGATGGATTAGCTGGCAAGGCAGTAGAATTAAAAGATAGGATTCACAACAGTAAGGCAGATATAGTAGCAGTTACAGACACAAAGTTGAGTAAGGACAAAAACGGTGTCACGGTTTGTCCTAAGGGCTTCAGAATATTAAGGGTTGAGAGATCTGAGAGGACTGGTGGAGGGATAGCACTGCTCATAAGTGAAAGAATTCAGGTTCAAGAAATATACTTTGCTACAGAAAGTGACTTCAAGGAATTTCTTGTTGCTCGCATAAATACTGGGTTAGAGAGCATGATAATAACTGTTGAGTATTACTCAAAAGAACAAACATAGGCAAGAAGTTTATGAGGAAAGTCATATTGGTACTATTAAAGTCATAAACTCAGTTGTTAACATAGGATTTTGATAATGGGAGATATTAATCATAAAGAGACAGATTGGATAAATCATGACCCATACAGTGGTGAGGACTCATTCGGGGCAAGATTCCCAGATTATATACAAGAGAATTTCATATACCTACATGTACTGGAACCAACGAGGGCCAGGGGTGGGGCTGAGCCATCGTTACTTCCTCTAGTATGCACAGATAACGTGTTGGAGATTGAAAAAATTTAGTATGAACCACCAATTGGAAAGAGTGACTACTGTGTGTTGTTGATGGAGCATATCATCGAAGATATTTTGCCTGAGAGTAGAGGCAATGAGGACACGAGGAAGAACTTTCTAAAAGGAGATTACATCAAAGTGAATGAGCTTTTTATGGTCATTGACTGGAGGATATTATTTTACAACAAATCTGTACAAGAAATGTATGACATCTTTTGTGAGAAATATGGGAAAATAATAGATTGCTGCATACCTGTTACCAAAGTAGGTGCAATACATGCCAGAGAGAAATGGTTCGATAATGAGTGTAAAATAGATAAGGAGTGGAAAGACAAATGCTGGAAAAGGTATAGGAGGAGAAAAAACATAAATGCCTGACAGACCTATAAAAGAGCAAGAAATGATTATCTAAGTAAAAGAAGAGAAGCAGAGAGAGACTATGAAAGGAACGTCACCAGAAGGGCTAAAGAAAATCACAAACTTTTCCACAGCTATATCAGAGAAAAAATGATGGTAGAAGAACAGGTTTTAAAACTTAAGAGAGCAGATGAAAGCATTACTGAGCCAAATGAAGCAACCTGCTAAGAACAGAACAAGGAGTTTCAGTCAGTATTTACAGCAGAAAATACCCCACCCCCTCAGATTGCAGAGATAGAAGCTAATGGGCCAGTGATTAAAAACATCATCTCTCAGCCACCGAGGTATGCAAAGCGCTGATGGAGTTTGATATCCTTAAAGCTACAGGTCCTCATGATATATTCCTTCAAGTACTTAAAAATTGTGCAAATTCAATATTAGCAGCACTAAGTATCATATTTAAAAAGTCGGTGAAGACAGGGGAGATTCCAAGATGCTGGAAATAAGCAAACGTGATATCTATCTTCAAAATTTGAAGGAGGGATATGACTCTAAACTATAGATCTGTTTCCCTTACAGCATAGTTTGCAATGTTATGGAGAAACTACTAAGGAAACATATCTCTCTTCACTTGGAATCTGACAACTTTTGTCAGTGAGACAACATGGTTTCGGAGAAGGTAGATCAACAGTAACAAACTTATTAGAATTTTATGATAAGGTAAGCCGAATCTTACAGGAAAGAGAGAGCTGGGCTGATTGCATATCCCTAGACTTCCAGATGGCATTTGATACGGTCTAACATGGGAGACTTATTATGAAGCTGCAAATAATGGCGAGAATTGGTGCAATTGTCTTGGAATAGATAAAAACTTACTTAGAAGGAAGGGAACAGAGGGTTAGAGTAAGGCACTCAGTGTCTGAATGGAGAAGTATTAGTAGTGGAGTTCCAAAGGATTCAGTTTTAGGGCTAGTTTTGTTTCTTGTATATATAAATGAATGACCAGAGTCTGAAAATTAATTCACGAATATGTTTGCAGATAATGCAAAGCTTGCGATGAAAGTAGGAAATGAGAACTAATGGTAGAGAACTTCAGAAAGACCTACGTAGTCTGCATAAGTGGTCAGAAAAGTGGCTAATAAAATTCAAGACTTTTAAATGTAAGGTAATGAGAATAGGTACAAGTGCAAGAGGGCCCAAGCTTGAATTCTCAATAGCAGGAGTAGAACTTCAAGAGACAGAGAATGACAGAGATCTAGGAGTAAACATACTGGCATATTTGTCTCCAGAAATGTATATAAATGGCATAGTAAGGGCAGCATATGCTTTTTTAGCAAATGTAAGGGTAGCCTTCAGGCACATGGACAAGGAAATGTTCAGAAATATTTTTGTAACCTATGTGAGGCTAATACTTGAGTTTTCAGCCCCCTTTTTGAATCCGCACCTGAAAAAGGACGTAGTTAAGCTGGAAAAAGTTCACAGACATGTCACAAAACTGGTGCCAGAAATGTGCCACCCTATTTATGATGAAAGGCTGAGGGAATTAGACTTACCATCACTCGAAGGTAGAAGAATGAGGACGGATATGGTGACAGTTTTTAAATTCCTTCTTGGCTATGACAGAGTGGATAGGGATCGATATATTTATATGGTTGGCACTAGAACTAGAGGTCATAGTTTGAAGCTTCGTAAGAAAACTTCTTTGCAAGAAGTAAGGAAGAACTTTTTTAGTGTAAGATTAGTTGGTAATTGAAATTCGCTAAGCGATGATGTAGTTAATACTAACTCAGTCCATAGTTTTAAGGACAAGTATGATACGTATCACTAAGTACAAAATGGAACCGATCAGGAGACGGGAAGTTACGAACTTGAGGCTCTTTCCTGTTAGCACAATTAGGAAATTACAATTAGGTAATTACACACATAGCAGTTACAGAGATTAAGTTTAGAGAGGACATACAGTGTCACAATTTTTTCAGAAGGCTTCAGAATATTAAGGGTTAAAAGATCTGAGAGGACTGGTGGAGGGATAGCATTACTCATAAGTGAAAGGTTTCAGGTTGAAGAAATAAACTTTGCTATGGAGAGTGAGTTCAAGGAATTTCTTGTTGCTCACATAATTACTGGGTTAGAGAGCATTATAATAACTCTTGTATATAACCCACCAAGGAACCAGCATAGGCTAGAGGTTTATGAGGAAACTCATACAGGTACTAATGAAGTCATAAACTCAGATGTTAACATTGCACGGGAGAGAAAATGTAGGATTTTGATTATGGGAGATTTTAATCATAGAGAGATAGATTGGATAATTCTTGACCCATACAGTAGTGAGGACTTATTCAGGGCAAGATTCCTAGATTGCATACAAGGGAATTTCCTACACCATCATATGGTGGATCCAACGAGGACCAGGGGTGGGGATGAGCCATCGCTACAGATAACGTGTTAGATATTGAAAAAACTAAGTATGATCCACCAATTGGAAAGAGTGATCATTGTGTGTTGTTGATGGAGTATATCATCAAGGATGTTCTGCCTGAGAGTAGAGGCACTGAGAACACAAGCAGGAGCTATTCAAAAGGAGATTACATCAAAATAATTGAGCTTTTTGCAGTTATTGAGTGGAGGACCTTCTTTTACAACAAATCTGTACAAGAAATGTAAGAGATCTTTTGTGAGGAATATGGGAAGATAATAGATTGTTGTACAGCTGTCACCAAAATAAGAGTAATTCATGCCAGAGAGAAATGGTTCAATGATGAGTGTAAGAGAGCTAAGGAGTGGAGAGACAAATGCTGGAAAAGGTATAGGAGGATAAAAAACATATATGCCTGGCAGACTTATAAAATAGCAAACAAAACAAACAAACATTTATTCCCATTTTTATACAATGGCTATTCTTTTACTAAACTAAGAGTACACTTATAAGTAGACATGTAATTAAGCAAAAAGCGAACAGAAAATGACCATTACCTTGAGTTAGTAGATACTTTTAAAATTATAATAATAATAATCATACTGTAATAAAATGTTTACAATTTAATGTTAATAATAAAGCAGTAATAGTAATACTTGTTACAGGGTCATTATTATCAGCATCATCACCGTATTTGAGTTCCCTATAATGAAAATAATTAGTTCTTAACTTAAAAATCAAAGAAGGGATATCTATTTACAAAAAAAAAAAAGTTAGTGTTAAGGGAAATTGCATTAAATCATTAAATTTGATTAGTGTGTGGGCAGTAACTCTTTGTCCAAAAGAAAACTATATAGTTTGCCTTTGAAAGCTGTGAAGGAGGATGCATTTTTAAGATTTTTGGAATATTGTTCCAGAGTTTTGGCCGTTTAATAGTGATCTTCTCTGAACCTGCATGTGTTTGTACTCTGAATAAAGAGCTCACTACTCTGTCTTTTATTGGTTCCCCTTATATCCCTGATTGTTTTGAAATTAAATAGCCAGCCAGGATAATGATAGTTCAAAATTTTGTACACAAAAAAGTAAATAGCATAGGCGACCTTGCTTTCTGCCCACAGCCACTCAAGTCTTTTGAGCTGGTGTGATGTGGTCATATATTCTTATTCCTCCCAGAACAACTCGAGCTGCAAAATTAATAAGCAATGTATTCTATTTATCTGAGTCTTATTGGTAGCTCCCAATACAGTTGTACAAAAATTAATGTGACTTAGGGCTAGAGATTCAATAACCGTTATTCGAGTGGTAGTCTCAAAACTGTCTTTTATATGTGATAAGTGCATTAGTGCTCCTGTAACCTTTTTGCATACTTTATTTATATGGGAATAAACAACATGTAATTATCAAAATGAAATCCTAGTTTTTTTACTGATTTGCTAGGAGTAATGACATTGTTGCAAATATTAATTGTTGTGTTTTCTGGAATTTGTGTTTTTATGAATACTATTAATAACTTTTAGCAGTGTAGTTTCCGTCGAGAGTTTCGGTCTGAAACCATATTGGTTAATAGCTAATAGTTTGTTTGTCTCTAGATATGACATTAGTTGGCATGCAACAATTTTTTCTAATATTTTAGAGAAAATGGGTAGCAGGGAAATGGGACCATAGTTTGTCACATCTTCTCTGTCCCCCTTTTTATGCAGAGGTATTACATGTGATTTTTTTCGAAGAGTCAGGTAACATTTAACAACATTGGAAGTGTTTATAATAGCTAGAATAAAAGATACAATCATGGGTAGAGCATCTTTGATGAATTGAAATGGTAAGAATTAGAGTAGCACAATCGACAGGATTGATCTTGAAAACTCTTATTTTTACATTGGAAGAATTATCATATAAATAATCACTCAAGTTGAATGAGTTGATGTTTTCTTGTGTTTTCTCATATGTATTTTTCCCAACATTAGCAAAATAGTTATTAAAGTTTTCTGCTTTGTCTTTCAACTCCGGAAAATTTTCATAACTTTCTGAAGTAGTCTTTCCATTCGGTGTCATGCTTCTTATCACTTTCCATGTTGCTGCTGCATCATGTCTAGAGTCATTACATTGTGTTTTGTAAAAGTTATTTTACTTATATCAATGAGGGATCTGACACGTTTCTTTTCTACTTTATAATATTCACAGAAAGTAATATCATATCTATTCATTTTTAGCTCTCTTTGCATTTGATTCCTGATTTGCATTGCCTCTTTGATATCATTTGTTAGCCAGAGGGATGAGGGGTGGGTTATTTTTTTTTGTTACAATGGGTGCACAACTATATAGGCATTCATGGAAGACTTTTGTTAGAATTTCAACCTGCAAATCGACGTTATCTATGTTTATTATACCATTAAGTGCATTTCTGTTGTTGATTAACGCTTCACAAGAGATATCAGGGGATTAATTTTTTAGGCACCGGAATGTCTTGAAGAAAGGCGTCGTTTTGGGATTGTTTATGTTTAGCATAGCAATGTTGAGCTCGTGATCTGCAATTGGGCAGGGAATTTCGTCCAAATAGGGTATACTTTCCACTTTATTTGTTATCATCAGATCTATCAGAGTCCTAGAATTAGGGTTTATTGGTCGGTTTTGTTACTATTTGTGTTAACTACAGTGTTGATCACCCTTTTTATTTTGTTATCTGCTGAGAGCAAGTCATCATTAAAGTCACCAAGTATGTATGCTGGTTTATGGCGCACACAGATATTTCTGAATGGTGCTAGCAGATGACTAATTGAACTGGAAGGTGCTTTTGGGTGACAGCAAACACACCCTATAATGATAACTGGAAGTTTCTGATACTGCACAGTGATACATATATCTTCGATTTATTCACTTTTTTCTATACCTGTGGTTATTTCTGATGCACTGATATAATTTCTAACATAAATACAGACCCCACCCCCTCGGCCATGGTAATTACGAAATATTTTAAACTCTGGGATATTCACATATTTATTTTCAGTTGCAGGAAGAAGCCAAGATTCACATACACAAAGGATATCTATGTTGAGGTCTATTGTTAGAATTTTTATATCCTCAAAATGAGCAAGAAGGGATTGAGCGTTCACATTCGCTAATGATACATTCTTACCATGCTTCATCAGGGAGGTATCCATAGTCATATCTGTAGTTTGTTCTTGGGTTTGTTCATGGTTTATTTTAAACTGAGTGATACTGCTGGGAATTCATCATCATAGTATGTTCTGGGGGTACTCCATCAATCCCGGTGTCTGTACCTGCTGTTGTATGAATAACGCTGAAATGAGTATGTGCTATGGTATGATTAGGCCTTCCCAAAGTTTGTATGCCTAGGTAAGAGTGTAGGGTTGTAAAAACCATCTCTCCCGGAGAAATCTCTGTGGGAATGGCGATGAGAGAAGTTTGCACTGTGTCTCTTTCTGTAGTCTTGCTGATAGGGGATTTTTTCATAAGCTCTTTGCTGTTTTTTTCCAGTATGGCTGTAGTTTGGGATATTTTGTAGATAACCCAGGTTGTGTCCACTGCTTGCCCCCGCGAAATGGCTGGACAATTGTGCCTGAAGGCCATTGATTCAGTTTGTAAGCCATGTATTCAAATCCTTTCAGTATGATTATTGTTATGGAGATCCAACTTGGTTTGCGAGAA
>JAXCGZ010010344.1:0-35005 GCA_037179515.1 Halocaridina rubra | reverse complement strand
AATCCTTCTTTGATTCTCTCTGAGGTTGCTTTGGTTTCAAAGGACAGCTCTGAATTTAAACAAGCTTTTGAAATGGATATAAAGATGTTGCTTTTCATCACTACAAATGGATTTGTTTATTCATTTCCAGAGAAAATATGATATTTTAGTATTTTGATGTCTTTTGATCTCCGTAAGCGTAATAATAAATTGAATATTGAATATATAAATGATTCCTTATCTCAAAATAATAATAATAATAATAATAATAATAATAATAATAATAATAATAATAATAATAATAATAATAATAATAATAATAGTAGTAGTAGTAGTAGTAGTAGTAGTAGTAGTAGTAGTAGTAGTAGTAGTAGTAGTAGTAGTAGTAGTAGTAGTAGTAGTAGTAATAGTAGTAGTAGTAGTAGTAGTAGTAGTAGTAGTAGTAATAGTAATTTTATCCTTAAATTTGACACCGGATTGGACAAAGAAACTTACCCTCATTGGTCCGTGCATAAAGAAATTATTCAAAAAAGTAGCAGCTTAAGGAAAAGGCATAAATAACAAAATGATAAACAGCAAAATATGGAAGGCTGAAAAAAGTCACAGTTGTGAAGACCTAGAAATATGGCCGAATTAGCCCGTTCTCTGCCGATAGATTTTTTTTCTTTTTAAGAAATCTCATAAGAGTTAGGGAAGGCAGAAGCAGGAAGAGAGTTCCAGAGTCTGGAAGTGGAAGGACAGAAGCAATCACTGCACCGACCAATCCGCGAACTACTACTCTCCACACTGTACCTGTGTGGCGAAGCCGCTTGGCCACAAACTGTTTGACGCAATAATTAAACCGTTGTTTAATCATAAGAATACTGTTGAATGAATTGTCTTAAGCAGAATTCAGTAGTATATAGAAGTGTCGATATAAATTTACTACATTATAAGAATGTAGCCTCAACATGCAAATGGGATATTTCTTATACTGTCTCCCAGTTGTGTGCATATTATTTTATATACTTCCCGTGTAGTTTTTATCTGCCGTTCATCTTTGCAGAAGTTTTTAATAGACTACAATCTGAATAACTAATATCTTCATAGATAATAATAATAATAATAATGATAATAATAATAATTAACCTTTATTTCCATAATACAATGGGTATTCATCAACCGGGGCAAGCCCCAACCCCCCATTGTGGTGACCAGCCACAGCAGTAACCTACCAGTAAACAGTTTAAACTCTCGATCTTGGACGGGAACAGATCTCTCGACCTCGTGAAGGCGAAGCCAGCGCGTTACCACTGTACTAGCCATTCTCTGCCTGTTTCAAAAGCTTAACTTGTGCATCTCTGCACTAATCTCTTTGTAAGTGTACTACTTCTATCATAGTACTATGCTGTGCCTCTTTGTCTATTCTTCAGACCTTTATGACCAACCATTCCAGCTTTACTGATGGTGCAAATCTTTTTATTTTTCCTTTTTTATTTCTATTTAGTACCACAGCCTCTATTTATATCTTCTCCTGTTCATATTGCTTTATACAATCGAACCTCTTCTTTCTCGGCTTTTTTTTTTATATCGCATCCAAATAATCCTCTCTAACTTCTTATCCTCCAACTCACCATTTCCCCAGTTTCCGACTTCCTTGGGTGCTTCCGCTTCTCCAAACTGGATTTAGGAATGCCTTCCTTCAACCGGTTCCAAAGTTTTCAGCTTAATATTTGACTTAATTTTTCCTTTTTGCGTAAATAACCTTCTTACAATATCTTCAAGTCCTACGTATTTGGTAATTTGCTTCTATGAATCTTATTTCTTCTTTCCCATTGTGGTCAGATTCTCATTAGTATAACATATTTTTGTCTTCCTGGAAACTGGAAACCCAGAAGCGTGCTTTACAATACTATGTCTTACCAATTGCATTCACTTGCTAATATGCATTAATGTGTTGAAAATAACTGTAGTAATTTAGTACCTTGTGAATTCATTTTGATTTTGGAACCCTATACTTTTTCTTGCTGTGGGTGCCGCGAAAGCTCGGTGGTATAGCGCACGACTCTAGAAGCAGCTGACGAGGGTTCGATCCCATTGCGGTGAGTTAGGAAAGGCATCCAGCCTTTGTATGTGTGGACACATGTCTGTGCCCACTCCCAGTCGAGTGGGGACTACTTATGACACATAAAACGGTGCATATGTACTTTATCATTTTGCTTAAAGCGAATCGGGTGAGGTGTTGATTTCCAACTGTAAAAAATTAAGTTAATGATACAAAGGATTTTTTTTTTCAAAATTCTTGAAAGCAGTTAATATATGATTCTCTGCAGAGAGAGAAAGAGAGTCACTTCATAAATAAGCTTTTTAATAATAATAATAATAATAATAATAATAATAATAATAATAATAATAATAATAATAATAATAATAATAATAATAATAATAATAATAATAATAATAATAATAATAATAATAATAACGTAGATGTAAGTCCATTGATATATGAGAGTTACATTAGGGCAATCTTGCACATTTCATCTTTTTTTTTTTTTTTTATGATTGTGACACCAGGACGGGCCCAAAAAAAAATCCACCCTCATCGGGTCCGGGCACGAAGAAAACACAGAGAGAAACAGAGATGTAGAGCATTGTGACTTGTCAGATGTGAAGGGATAATAAGACATGTGTAAAGAACACTCAAGAACCCTCGGTGTTGAAGTAGGCATAGAAAGAGGACCTTAACGACACAGCATCGAACTGTCCCGGACAGTTTTATTTAAGTCCACAAAACCCTTCAACTGAAGTATCGCAACGGCCGGTTGATGCCAGGGGCCAACCTACTTGAAAGTTTTACTGGCTGCCAACCCACCTGTGACCAGCAAACACACTTGTTGTAACTCCTTATATATAGACCGAGGCAAGTGAATAGTATATTAGAGTGCAATCACTGTTCAGATTATTCCAAATATTTTCCCTCTATTGCCTGGATTCGAACCTGACAGTTATTTGACTGTTGTTGTTGTTCCGGTTTTACGTCACGGACTCCCTTTTCTACCAAGGGCTAGGACGGTTGCCTACTTGCGAAGGACTTGTTTTGGGCAGATGTATTCGTTACCCTGCGTGCATGCCCTTGCTAACCTCAGACCGTGACTGAATGATTATGTTCCATATACATTCATGTTGCTTTACTTTTCAGGTTTCAAGTTTATTCTCTAAATTGTTATGGTCAAAATTACTATCCTTGGATGGTCATTATACAGTTACGCAACTCTCCTCTCTCTCTCTCTCCTCTCTCTCTCTCTCTCTCTCTCTCTCTCTCTCTCTCTCTCTCTCTCTCTCTCTCTCTCTCTCTCTCTCTCTCTCTCTCTCTCTCTCTCTCTCTCTCTCTCTCTCTCTCTCTCTCTCTCTCCTTTTCTACAGTATTTTACCATTCTTAGAGGTAACGACAGCTGTACATATCTTCTTCTTCTTTTTCTCCTCCTCCTCCTCCGCCGCCGCCGCCGCCACCTCCTCTTCCTCCTCCTCCTCCTCCTCCTCCTCCATCATCTTCAACTTCTTCCACATCATTTACTCATATCCGCCTTCTTTATGCTAAAGCTTAGAGCATATCCTCATGCAAATTAACATGCAATATTTTTCCCTCTTTTCTGATAACATTTTAGATGCATGAAGCATAGGAAATGCAATCAAGTCTGTTCTAGCATTTGTATGTCAAACAGACAAGGCTTCAGTTATTGCATATATTCCCTGCTTGTTGTCACTGAGTGGTGTAATACTTTTTACGTGAACTTTCTTCTGTGGTTTTCTTCATGAATGTCTTTACTTTGTAGTGGGGGGAGTAAATTTTACATATTTTGATGGAATAATTACATGTCGTGTATAACTTTAGATTCATATATTTCTTTTTAGATTAAAAACTTCACCTTCAACATCCTTCGGGTAATGCGTGTGATATTTCCAGGTAGTGTTGCTATCGTGTATTCTTGTCTGCATGAAATACACCACTGAATAATGTAAATGGAAATCTTGATGTCGAAATTGTCCTGATTTTCGTTTTCATTTTGTATGTGTTTCTGTAAGGCCTGGCCTTGTCTACATATGAATATACGCGCTATATTCTCTGTGACTTTTAAGTTTTATATATGAAATCTTGTTATTTTTTTATGTGACTCCAGGACGGGCCAAAAAAATAAATAAATCTAACCTCATCGGGCCTGGACACGAAGAAAACATAGAGAGAAACAGAGATGGGGAGTATTGTGACTAGCTAGATGTGAAGGAATAATAAGACATTTGTAACGAATATCCTAGAATAGTTGGTGTTGATGTAGGCATAGAAAGAGAACCGTAACTGAAGGAAGACTTAGCATCGAACTGCCCTGGACAGTCTTATTTAAGTCCAGACAACCCTTCAACTGTAGTATCGCAACGGATGGTTGGTGCCATGGGCTAACTTGCTACATGGCAAATTAGGTATGCAGTGTCTTTCTCCAAATAAACGCAAAGACATTGAGAGGTAGGGACGAACAGATTTTTATGCAAAGTGCCCAAAATCTGTCACTGTATGGAATGTGTATCGAAAACACTAGTGTAAAAAAAAAAATAGAATACCACTATTCCATGGAATCATGAAACCAAAGGAACAATATGTGTAGGTAATGGAGTGTTTGATCAGGTTTACGTCACGAACTCCCTTTTCACTAAGGGCTAAGACGGTGCTGTCTTGCGAGGGACTTTGATTTTGGCAAGTGTGACCGGTACCCTGAGTAAATGTCCTTTCTAAACTCAAACCATTGGCAGTCCGCGAATCCTCAACCTGACGAATCAAATTCGCAAGAGTTACCACTCAGCCACGGCGAAGTTGATGGAGTGGCTGTATATTTAGAAAAGATTTATTTGTTTGTTTTTGGTATGCTTGTTTCTTAAGGGCGGTTTACACGGTCAAACGGTTCGTCGAACGCGGTTCGACAGACAAGTTTTTGAAGTGATGTTTGAACGTGTGAGATAGGTATTTGGTTGTCGAACACATTTGTCGAACGTGTTCGACAACCAAATTCCCCGTTCACACGTTCGAACATCACTTCAAACACTTGTCTGTCGAACCGCGTTCGACGAACCGTTTGACCGTGTAAATCCCCCTTTATTGGCCAAGATGTATAGTCTTCGTCATCGCCGTCGGCGTCTACGTCATCGTCGCCGTCATTTGCGTGTTTCCACACCTCATCTTCTGAGACTTTTCCGGGGGTACAGTCATGCAAAATAGGGCAGCAACGAACCTTAAAATGGCACTTTGATTTTCATCTAGATTCAACCATGCTAGCTGCGTCTCAATACTTAGCCTTAACCTATAAAATATGTTGTGGTTTTGGAAGTTAAGATGAGATATATATATATATATATATATATATATATATATATATATATATATATATATATATATATATATATATATATATATATATATATATATATATAT
Source organism: Halocaridina rubra (assembly GCA_037179515.1). Lineage (NCBI taxonomy): Eukaryota > Metazoa > Arthropoda > Malacostraca > Decapoda > Atyidae > Halocaridina > Halocaridina rubra. The sequence continues at coordinate 29,568 of JAXCGZ010010344.1, read as the reverse complement.
ATATATATATATATATATATATATATATATATATATATATATTATATACACACACACACACACAAAACGAGAACAATGGTAGAGAACTTCAGGAGGATCTAAATAATCTGCATGAGTGGTCAGAAAAGTGGCTAATGAAATTCAATACTTCAAAATGTAAGGTAATGAGAATGGGTTCAAGTGCAAGAAGGCCCAAGCTTGACTACTCGGTGGCTGGAGTACAACTTGAAGAGACAGAAAATGAGAGAGATCTAGGAGTAAACATACTGGCAGATTTGTCTCCAGAAATACATATAAATGGCATAGTAAGGGCAGCATATGCATTCTTATCAAATGTAAGGGTAGCCTTCAGGCACATGGACAAGGAAATGTTCAGAAATATTTATGTAACCTATGTGAGGCCAAAACTCGAATATGCAGCCCCCTTTTGGAATCCGCACTTGAAAAAGCACATAGCTAAGCTTGAAAAAGTTCAAAGACATGCCACGAAACTGGTGCCAGATATACGCAATCTCAGTTATGATGAGAGGCTGAGGGAATTAGACTTACCATCACTCGAAGCTAGAAGAGTGAGGGGGGATATGGTGACAGTCTTTAAATTCCTTCATGGTTATGATAGAGTGGATAGGGATCGATATTTTGATATGGCTGGCTCTAGAACTAGAGGTCATAGTTTGAAGCTTCGTAAGAAAACTTCTTTGCAGGATGTAAGGAAATACTTTTTCAGTGTAAGAGTAGTTGATAATTGGAATTGGCTAAGCGAGGAGGTAGTTAATGCTATCTCAATCCATAGTTTTAAGGACAGGTATGATAAGTATCACTAAGTATAAAATGGAACCGATGAGGAGACGGGAAGATACGAGCTTTGGGCTCTTTCCCGTAAACACACTTAGGTAATCACAATTAGGTAATCACACAATCAGTCCCAAAAGAGGTCCCTGATGTCATTTTAGGTGCTTCTTCTGGGATTGAGGTAAAAGGCAAGGTAACTAAGCCTAACCTGACCTGACCTCGGATAGGTTAACTTGTCTTGCATCAGTATCAAATTATGCACTTGAATATAACATGAGTTGTTCATTCATAGACTGATCCGATATTTATCCGAGTGCGTGATGAAGATTACCAGGAAAAATATTGTCAATCAGCTTTATTGAGTTTGATGGAAAAATGTCAGCTTGATTGCTTCTGCTCCTGTGAGGCCTGACAAGGTACGACATTACCCCCATAAATAAACGGGGAATCCGTTTCGAGACTCACTCAGTGTTTTTTTAAACAGTGGCTCAGCAAGTGGTTGGCAGCAATACCTGATGAACTGCGTAGCCATGGATACGCTCACCAGTTAATGTCCTTATGCTTCACTGTAGAGAAGGGTTTGAGGATCTTAAAGGGCTTAAAGGTGATTATAAGAAGAAAAACCAGCCAACTTTGTTTTGCCGATGATGGACAGTTAAATGTTTGTGAAGAATGTGGATTAAACATAAGCAAAAATGAAAGTCGAAAAATTATATTCAGCATGAAACACCAACAAAATAATATCAATGGATTAATATTCACCAGCCAAATTAACTACTTCAATAATAATAATCAACAACACTAGAAACCTTTTTAAAGTACACAAAGAAAAAGTTATAAAAGAAAAAGAAAATTAAACAACGAGCAAATTTAACCTGCTCCTTTGCTGAACGAAGTTGTCATAAAAACTTCATTGATAATAGATAAAGTCTTCTAGAAGAAGTTTGTAATATCAAATATCTTGTATGAATCAAATATTACGAATTTTGCAAAATCAGAAATAGCTACCCAACAGAAAATATGAAAACTTTATAATTAGACAAATATTGAAAGCACCAAAGTATGCACAGATGATGACATAAAGAGGAGAGATTAGCTCATCAACAATGACAACAAGAATCCCTTGAGGTGAGATAGGTTATTCATTACATAATACAGGTGAACGGAAGCCTATTAATTAAGAGAATAAGGCAGGTGATAATAGCAAAAAAGGACAGGTGGATAAATGAAGCAGAAATTTTTATAAGGGAGACAAGAGTAGATGTACTGAGCTCGACAGAACAAGAAATAGAAATGAAAGTGTATTCATGTGATAAAATAGAAAACTGAGAGAGGAAATGCAAGAGAAAAAGTCTAGGCATATATAAAAAGGGGAGGAGTTCCGGTTTTACGTCACGGACTCCCTTATCAACCAAGGGCTAGGACGGTTGCCTTCTTGCGAAGGACTTGTTTTGGCAGATGTAATCCTTACGCTGAGTGCATGCCTTTGCTAACCTCAGACCGTGACGGGGCGCGAACCCTCGACCTGACGCCTCAGAGTCGGAGACGCTACCGACTGAGCCACGGCGACTTAGGAAATATATGATAATAGGCTCTCGCCTCTATTGCTTCTATTCAGATGTAGAACAAATGACCTGTCTTTGGATAACAGAAAAATATTTACATGTGAGAACGTAAATTGTGCTCTGTGTAGAGCAGAGGGAGAAGACCTACAACAAATTATACTTTGTACCCAAAATATCAAGAAGAGAGAATAGAACCAGGATTACTACACTACAACAAACTTATATAGTGGACCAGAACACGAGTAATTGGCCAAGAACTTTTTAGAAACAAAAATATAGTTAAAACAAAATATATAATCTATATTTTCTGGAAAATGATGAAAATAAACACTTTATGGATTAACACCAGGAGACTCGAAGGTTCTTAAAGTAACAATTTAAAAATAAACAAGATGAAAAGATACACTTTTGGAGTGCTGTTGAAAAGGCAGGACTTCTGAACACCTGAACGTGGAGCTGAATAAAACCAGCTGATTATGTAAACAAAACGACTTGTGTCAGAAGAAACTCCACGTTTTTTCTTACGTTTTCCTGAAGCTTTGGCGAAATGACATTTTTCTTAAAGACCGTTAGCTACACAAACAAGCTCTGGAGAAGCCTTCCCAAAGTAGGAGGACAGAGGAGATTTATTGCTTCAGCAGCAAATACTCAGCAGCTGGAACTAGGTGGAATTTTTCCACCCATACCGACCCCTTTTAACGATGACGAATCAATTGCCTACGACAAACTGGCATTAAATGTTGCAGCTTACAACAAAGTTCCTTTTAGAGGTAGGATATGATTGAGAAATGTTGGTAATTTTTTACAATTACACCCTTCGCATTTTGGGGTGAATATATATTATTTTTTCCTTTTGTGTGTGTGTGTTTTGGATGAGTCTGAACTTTAACGTCATCGAATATATATGCGTACCAAACCTAATCCAAAATAAAAAGTAATTTACGATATTTTTCCATTGATTTCTGTTTTGTTTTGTTTTCCCCCGAATTAATGTGGTCTTGAAAATTGTCTTAAATTACAAAGTTTAGGATGGGCTCATTTTTAAAAAAAATCCTAGACATTCTGGAGCTATGCACCGCCAACATTGTACATAATGATAAATAGTATACTATTGAATTGACTTACGCTTCAGGTTCATATGGGTGTATGTTTTTAACATAGGTATAAATATTCTTACTTGGCCTACTTAATCTAACTTAAAATTCAAGGTAAATCTTTACTCTCTCACCCCCAGTTAAGAAAAAAATCGTAAAAATTTTATATTGGGTTATGTTAGGTTTCATTAGCGTAGCATAGGTCACCTCTAACTATGGTTCTTCTGTTGTTGTAAATTTTAAATTTTTTTAAATTTAACCTTTATTTCCATTTCATTACAATGGGTATTCGTCAGCCAGGGCAAGCCCCAACCCCCCACTGTGATGTCCAACCACAGCAGTTCCTGCCAGTAAACAGCTTAAACTCTCGGTCTTGGACGGGGACCGATCTTTCGACCTCGTGAATGCGAAGCCAGCGCGTTTTTATTGCACTCTTTGGGGTGTAGAAGCACACACTCACCGAAATTATATATTTAACTATTGCTTTTCACTTGCATTTGCTTTCATTCCATTAGAATTAAGTTTGGATTCAATTTAATACTGGAGAATAGTTACAATATCCTTAGCCTATAAGAATTAAGAGAGTCAGTATGAGATATGCTTCTCATTTGAATTCTCAAGAATTTTTACTTGTATATTAGATATAACTAATTACAAACCATCCCACTAACTTCGCATCTGTATACCTAACCAGGATATCTGTCTGTGTAAATCAAAATTTGTGTATGTCCAAACCCTCATATAAAGGTGTCAGGACTTTGTATAAAACGTATTGCCAACCTGCTTGTATACTTTAATATATATATATATATATATATATATATATATATATATATATATATATATATATATATATATATATATATATATATATATATATATATATACCTAGTTCTTAGAATAACGTGAAGATAGGCTCTCAGAAGTGCCGCGTAATGTAATGAGTCATTTTCCATAAGAAACAATGATAATGGGCGTAGATACGTTTCACCACCGTACATAAACACACTATACCAAAGATATAAGATAAGTAAAACATATTTTATAAGTACATAACAAAGCAAAAAGACCTGTAGTTATTTATGTTAAAATTCAAATAGTGTATAGTATAAAAGATATACAGATTTACTGTACAGTAAAAAAATTAATGCACTCTATTATGCGGTGGGCAACAGGCATGCACTGGGACGTGCATGGTGGTAGTGAGCACGAGGATGCTGGAGAACGAACCTCTATCTGCCAACGTTTTTGCTCTAGCACGCTTTTTCCCTGACGATATTATATGGCAAGTTTGTTTGCTGTTTGTTCTTAATGCTTTTTTTTTTTCATTCACTCCATAATATCTGATCGCATTAAGCGGTAGAAGAGGAGAAGGATGCGGAAGAACGAATCTCTATCTGCAAACGTTTTTCCGCCTCTGTATCTGCTGATGCACTCTCACACGCTATTTCCCTGACAATATTATATCGCAAGTTTGTTTGCTCTTTGTTCTTAATGCTTTTTTTTTCCACTCTCTCCATAATATCCAATCACATTAAGCGGTAGAAGAGGAGAAGGATGCAGGAGAACGAATCTCTATCTGCAAACGTTTTGCCGCCTCCGTATCAGCTGATACACTCTCGCACGCTATTTCCCTGACGATATTATATCGCAAGTTTGTTTGCTCTTTGTTCTTAATGCTTTTTTTCCATTATCCTTATGATATCCAATCGCATTCAGCAGTAGAAGAGGAGGAGTATAGCGGAAAAGTGCCTCCGAGGCGGTCGATTATTTACTAAAATGAAAAAAAAAAATCTTATATTTTTGCATGGACGTTATTCGTGTGTTTCGTATTCTTTTACTATTATTTTTTAGGGGTGTTATTCCAATTTCACGGGTTATAAACACGCATAAAAAGCGAACTAGGTGTATATATATATACACACAGTATATGTTCCCAACCTGCTTTTATGCTTTGAATCCTGCTTAGATTGTTATACTTTACTGAAGCTTTACCTGATGCAATGCAAAGAAATGTGAAAACAGTGCTGTAGTTGTTAGACAGTATGTCTTTTTATTTAAGGAAAATGTATTGAATTATTTTTGTATTATTATTTCCAACCTCTTCAGAGTAAATTGGCGTGAATGCAAGCTTCATAATATGCTGGACAACTGTATATACACAGGAGGGAGCCCCAACTTGAGTAACTTCAACTTAAAGTGTCACACTTATGTAAAAAAAGGCAGTGTTCAAATTTAGCTCTCAGACTAAGAGATCAGGCAAATGAATAGTGGTGGCGCAATGGCAACATTTTTCCCACTCGCTTTATCACTTGTTTCACACATGATCTCTGCTGCAATTGCAAGTGTTCTCTTGATTTCCTGTTAACATTGTGACTCTTAATAGCTTCTAATGCATGAAATTTGTCATCAACAAAAGCCCATTTACTGTATTATGATGATAAAGTTTCCAAAGGTTGATCTCTGAATTAACATCTAGCCATTTTTTCTCTCTTCTTGAGGAGCTGAAAGCTTGGTATCTCAAATTCATGTGAAGTGAAATATCCAGAGGGCCAGTATTAATATCTTTTTGCATGTCAAATAAAAAGTACTAGCACGCTAGCAGGTGAGATGATGTAAAGGTGTGTGTTGTAGTTTCCAGCATAGAATGGGTGTTTTGTTTTGTCTTCTTTGGTATGTCCTGTGGAGGTTGAAGTTTGGACTCTTGAGTTGTTGTTTGTTGAGAACTCCTTTATGACAACTCTTCTTAAGTCAACAAATATTAACATCATCTGGTGGATTTCCATCTCTATGGACATTGTAAATTATGTGCAAGTCTACATTTAAAGAAGTAAGTTAAGATATTACATAATACTTACTTTGGTTATATGTTATATCAATAGTTTTAATAAGGACAACTCGAATTGTCTTCTTTCTTGCAGGATTAGTGATCCAGGGCAGCAATGGGGAATATGTGTACCTAAATTCTGTTGAGAGAGTAGAACTAGTTAAAAGAGTAAGAGAATTCCTTCCATTAGACTCTAAGAAATTGCTTCTTGCCGGATCAGGTTGTGAATGTGAGTGTTATAAGACAAAAGTTATTGAAGAAGCTTATAATAAACTGAGACATTATTACTCTCTTTTTTTATGCTGAGATTACTATACTCGCAATTCTAATGCTTATAATAAAATTTGACGTTGTTTCGTTTTTTCAAATGAGATTACTATTACTATATATGTAATTATAACAATGTATATTTACCAATAATAGATTACAATATAGTGTATTATCCTACATTACTTGCTTTTATTATGTGTGTAGCTACCCGAGCCACCATTGAGATGACCCAGAAGATGAGTGACGTTGGGGCAGATGCTGTCATGGTTGTGACACCTAGCTATTACAAAGCGGGAATGAAGGTAATTTGCTATTATTGAGGGTTTTAGTACTACCTTGAGATTCCCAATGCATTAGTACTTTAGCCTGCTTTTTCTGCTATGGTAATATCTTTTCCACTTCTGCTTTAGTAGCATATTGCTGATTGGATGTTTATGCACATTTAAAGAACAAAGGAAGGAATGCAAATATCCACTTATGAATAAAAGTTCCTTTCTTTTCTTGTATTATGCTAAGATATTTGGTATGATCTAAAGATCTAAATTTTTGTTTTTAGATATATTTCCATAAAATATTTTTGGACTTTTAAACATTTTCACAAATAACTACATATATTGTGTCATTCTACATTTCATCTTGCACCTTTTATTGCAGGACAGAGCTCTACTAGCACATTTCACCTCCATAGCTGATAACAGTCCAGTTCCTGTCATTCTATACAGTGTACCTGCTTTTACAGGTATGTGATGTAACTCCATTGTGCATCTTAACTCATAGAAAAGTTATCAAGCCTTCTTGGTGGCAGCAATTTTGCTTTTATCTATATGTCTACTAACTTATTGGGAACTGCGGTAGCCCAGTTCTCAGAAAACTTCACTTGGGAAGTGATAAACCCATTTACAACCCACCGCGAGGTGTTAGGAAGGGCATCCAGCCTTAGTTCCCCAGCCCCAACCAGTCTGTGTCCACCCCCATTCAAATGGGAATTGATAACGATGCATGAAACAAAAAATCTAAGAATTATAATGTTACTTATTTTTTTTCATATTGCAGTCATCGACTTAAGTGTGGATGTAATCGTTGATCTTGCACATCATCCAAACATTATAGCTTTAAAGGAAAGCGGAGGTGATGTAAGTAGAAGTTTTACCAATATTCACACTATAAAACATCAATTTGCTTAATTAGCTGTGTATCTGTCTGTAACTCAGATGTCTCAATCCCTTTTGCTTTTTTCAGAGGACATCCATTCTCCTTGTCAGGAAATCTTTTATTCCATACTGGACCTCCTCTGCTTTCCATTGTTTTTTGAGCTGTCAGTTCTCATATAAGCACTTTTTGTGAGTGAATCTAAGGCGTTATGGGAAGTGCCCATTGCACTAATTGATTATATCTTTTAGTGATTTTCTATCTTTTGCTTTATGTGGCACCGATTGGCATTGCAGGGTCTCCTCTTTTTAGCCCCATATCTGTAATCGTGCTTTCACATCCAATAGATCATAATTTTTAATATTTTTTATTTATTTCTCAGATTTACCCATGAATTTCTGCTGTATATAGGGATAAGATTCTTTCCCGTAAAAGAATGTTCATAAACAAATTTTGTGAATGCAGTGTGCAAGTAAATAGAAAGGAAACAAGTGCATGTTAGGAAAACGGTTTTATCATTGAGTAAATAAATGTAAACTTACATGTTTCCATGATACTGAGGTTTTATAAGAATGTACGATTATACACGGAACTTTAACAGATATTTTCACTATTGAAGTTTATTATTTGTTTAAAATTTTCATTCTTTTTTCATTGCATATATTATCAAATTGAATAGAAAGTTCAAGCTACTTTTTCATTACATTTCAGATAACTAAAATTGGATCTATTGTACATCGTACTCAAGGATTAAGTTTTCAAGTGATGGCTGGTTCTGCTAGTTTTCTTTTAGCAACTTTACAGTTAGGTAAGATTGTACATTATGCCTTTATGAGATGACCTAATGCTGGTAATGTACTTTCAATGCTTAAATTTATTTATTATTGCTCATATAAAAATGTTGGGACCAGGGTGGTGCAATGGTTGCAACACTCAATGTGCGAGGTAACATACTGCAACCATGCCCAATGTGGAGCGTTAGGAAGGCATCCAGCCTTAATTTAAAGCTATGTAAACCATTGAGAAACTGTTACTGTTCCCCTCACGGGGCACAAGAACAGTTTCTCAGTAATCTATATTGCTTTAAAGTGCAACAGGTCTTTCTGAGTTGATCGTACTCTGACATTGAATGCATATATTTGTTTGATTTTGATATTTCTTCTTTTTTATCCACTTCATAAGCCTGTTGATAGATTAATATTAGTCCCTTATATATATCAGTCTCATATAGAGTATTACTTATCCTTTATGAGGTGAATTTACTCTGCATTTGAATGTCTATCTGTCAATTAACTTAGATAGTATCTTCCTATTTTTCTCTCCTTCATCTTCCACATGATGAACTAACATCAATCTCAGAGCTTGAATTGTACTTAGAGCTCGTGTAAGAGTAAACGGTTTAATCTCACCAGTAATCTTAGCATACCTAGAGTACTCTTCTCCTAAAAGGTTTTTTTGTAAAGGTGGTGTTGGAGCAGTTGCTGCACTTGCCAATGTTTTAGGAAACCCTGTATGCGAACTGCATAAACTTTTCAAAGATGGCAACATGGCTGATGCCATTGAACTACAGAAGAAGCTAATTGCACCAAACTCAGCTGTAAGTATTTACTCAAAGCATGTTATGATGTATTAATTGACTACAAAACATATATAATCAGAGCTTTCTGTTGAATTTGGCACTACTTATTGTATCAACTTCCCTAATTGGATCTTCTTGACTTTAGTTTTTTTTTTTAATGGCATTGCCATATTTTCCAGAACGTATAATTTCATTTTTTTTTTTCAATGGCAGTGCCATATTTTCCAGAACGTATAGTTTTATATTGAGATACTCATACTACTTTGGCTAATGAATTATTTCCAGATTATATATTTATAAGGGGAAATACTGTACGATATTAACTGCTTCCACATTTTAGGTCACAAAGGAATATGGAATTCCTGGACTGAAGAAAGTAATGGACTGGGTTGGTTTATATGGTGGTCCAACAAGGTCCCCTTTGCAACCTTTGACAGAGGCAGATGTATCTAGACTTAGGAACGTTTTTGTTGATGCTGGATATCTTTAATCATGCATGTACTTAAGATTTTTTGGACTTAGGACAGGCCAGGACAGCTTGATGTTAAGTCTTCCCTCCATTAGTGTTCTTTTTCTGTGCCTACGTCTATACAGAAAATTTGGCCTTACAGTATTCGTAACACATATCGTATTATCCTTTAACATCTTACAAGTCACAACACTCCACATTAAGCTTTGGGAAGAATGCTCTCAGGGTGATGGTCCCCGTCTGCTCATTGTTGCAATTCAATTGTTTCCACATTATGTCTTTTAGTTCTGCTTTGTCCTTAAGCTGATATATGATAATGTTTCTTATATTTTGTCATCATGTTGAGGCCGTATGTGCGCAATTTTCTTTGCTCATTCCAGTGTCACACTCTTAGAATAAAAAAAATTATATATATAAATAGCATGTTTATTTTTGTCAGGCCCAGGGAATTATGCCACTCTAGTTTTAATAATAACTCTTTTATGATAAATATGTCTGAATTTATACTGGCAATTACTCTTACTATTGTCTCCATTCGAGACTTCACACCACATGTGGGGTTAATAATGATTCTTTGTGAAGTGATAACTAATGAAATTATGTGTTGGTATTGGTAATGAGTCTCATATTCACAACTAATATCGCACACACGCACACACACCGACGAGGAGACGGAGTTATGAGCATGGGACTTTCCTGTAAACACAATTAGGTGATTACTCACACAAGCACACTCAGTTAAGGAGAAGTTACTGAGAAAATGCATTTCTCTTCACTTGGAATCATTCATCTATTTGTCAGTGAGACAATATTGCCCAGAGAAGGCAGGAGTATGGTAACAAATTTAATAGAATTTTATTATGAGGTAAGCCTAATCTTACAAGAAATGACGGATGTGCAGATTTCTTATTCTTAGAATATCAGAAGGCATTTGATGTAGTCCCACATGGGAATCTTTTGAAGAAGCTACTAGAAATGGCAAGAGTACGTGGAAATCTCTTGGAGTGGATAAAAATTTACCGTACTTTAAGGAGGGGAGCAGAGGGTCAGAGTAAGACACGTATTGTCTGACTGGAGAAAGGTTAGCTGCAGGGTTCCACAGGGATCAGTTTTAGGACCACTTTTGTTCCTTATATATGTAAATGATTTTATAGAGTGTAAACGAGTTTTGAAATATGTTTGCAGATGATGCAAGATAGTGAAGAACGTAAGAGACAAGAATAATGGTAGAAAATTCAGAAAGACCTCTAAAGTCAGACTAGTCTCTAATCAGATGTAATACTTCAAAATTAAAACAACGAGAATGGGCAAGAGTGCAGGTAGGCCCTAATTTTGGTACTCAGTGGCAGGCGGTACTTCAAGAGACAGAGAACGAAATCAATATGTTGTTAAGAATATTGGCAGATTCGTCTCCAGCAGTGCATATACAGACGCCCCCGAGCTTATGAACTGGCTATGTTCTGAACGGCAGTTCGTATCTTGAATTGTTTGTGAGTTGATATTTTGTATGTACAGTACTGTATATATATATATATATATATATATATATATATATATATATATATATATATATATATATATATATATATATATATATATATATATATATATATATATATATATATATATAAATCATATTTTACTCCTGAACGGGACTCGAACCTAAGACACATAATGACTGTGCCAAGGCGCTACCAACTGTATATATACAGTGTATATATATATATATATATATATATATATATATATATATATATATATATATATATATATATATATATATATATATATATATATATATATATATATCATGAATGTAACATAATAAAGTTGTTTTAGAACATAATACATTTATTTCTTTTTCTAAAGACGCATAATACAAGTTTGCATGTTTCTTGAAACAGAACCATCCATAACTTGCTGCATAGTAATAATATACTGCAGATGCATTGCTTTTTTTACATGTTTATATCGCCGAAAGTTCATGTGTAGGATCTTCATAAGTTGGGGGGCATCTGTATCTGGTATGGTAAAGGCAGCTTACACTTTCTTAGCAAACATAAGGGTGGCCTTCAGGTACATAGACATGGAAATATTCAATCACATATTCATGACTTATGTGAGTCCTAAGCGTAAATATGCAATAACCTTCTGGAATCTACACTTGAAAAAGCATACAGTATTTATAAACTGGAAAAACTTCAAATACATGCTATAAAGCTGGTAACAAAGATGCCAGATCTCACTTATGAGTAAAGGCTCAGGGAGTTAAACTTACCATCACTTGAAGGTTGAAGAAAGAGGGGGAATATAGTAACAATATCTGATTCCTTCAAGGTGAGCGATATGGGTGACTCTTGAACTGGAGGTCACAGTTTGAAGCCTAGTGAAAAAAATTCTTTGCAGGATGTCATGAAGTGCTTTTTTAGTTAAGTATATTTGATAATTGGAATTTATAAGTGGAGGAGCAGTGAATACTTACTTTGTTCATACTATTAAGGACAGATGTGATAAGTGTCAGTGAGTAAAAATGTGACACCAGTCAGAAGATGGAGTTACAAGCATATGGCTCTTTCCCATAAGCAATTAGGTAAACACACACACCCATACAGGAAGAAAGAAGGAGATATAGGAGTAAACATATTTTCAGATTTGTCTCCGAAAATGCCTGTAAATAGTATAGCAAAGGCAACCTTCAGGCACATAGAGAAATATTCAGAAATATTAACATAACTTTTGTTGTAGTCTCCTTGGCAAATTGGTAGCGTCTGCGACTCTGAGGCGGCAGGTCGAGGGTTCGCGCCCTGTCACGGACTGAGGTTAGTAAGGGCCTACACTCAGGGTAACGATTACATCTGCCAAAACAAGTCCTTCGTAAGAAGGCAACTGTCTTAGCCCTTAGTAGAAAAGGGAGTTCGTGACGTAAAACCGAATCCATTAACATAACTTTTGTTATTCTAAAATGCGAATATACTGCACTCTTGTGGAATTCGCACTTGAAAAAACATATTGATAAGTTAGAGATAGTCCTGAAAAGTGCTATGAAGCTTGTAAGAGATACATAATCTCATTTATGAAGAAAGGTGCTGATAGATTTCCCATCCCATGAAGCTAGGTGGAAGAGGGAGATATGGTGACAGTTTCTAATTTCATCCAGAGCTCTGACAGAGTGGACAAGAAGCAGCGTTGATTTGGGTGGCTCAAGAAGTAGAAGTAATAGGTTGAATCTTCGTAAAGAAAACCTCTGCAAGATGTAAGAAAGTACTATTTTAGTGTAAGAATAGTTTGTAGATGGAATTCTCTGAGCGAGGAAATAGAAAATGTTATATCCATTCATAGTTCTAAAGACAGATATGGAAAAAGGGGGTTGGGTGGGCATATTCCTAGCTTTTCAGAAGGCATTTGCTAGGATTCCACTTGGGAGATTTATTAAGAAGCTGCAAGTAATGGCAATAATAGGTGGAAATATCTTGGAATAGATGAAAGTTTATTTAGAAGGAAAAGAACCGAGGGTTAGAGTAAGACACTCGGTGTCTGAATGGAGTGGGGTTAGTAGTGGATTTCCACAGGGTTCAGTTTTAGAGCCGTTTTTGTTCTTTGTATACATAAATGACCTATCAGAGTCTGTAAATTCATTCATTCATATGTTTGCAGATGATTGAAAGATTGTGAAGAAAGTAAGAGATGAAAACAATGGTAGAAAACTTCAGAAAGACTTACATAGATTGCATGAGTGGACAGAAAAGTGGCTAATAAAATTTAATGCGTCAGTATGTAAGGTAATGAGAATGGGTACAAGTGCGAGAAGGCCCATGCTTGGCTACTCAATAGCAGGTGCAGAACTTCAAGAGACAGAGAATGAGAGAGATCTAAGAGTAAACATACTGACATATCTGTCTCCGTAAATGCATATAAATGGCATAGTAAGGTCTGCATATGCTTTCTTAGCAAATGTATGGGTAACCTTCAGACACATGGACAAGGAAATGTTAAAAACTATTTATATAACTTATGTGAGGCCAGATCTTGATTGTACAGCCCCCTTTTGGAATCTGCACTAGAAAAAGCATATGAATAACAAGAATAAAGTTCAAAGATTACACGGAGTGGCTAAGATAATTAGACTTACCATCACTCGAAGTTAGAATGATTGAGGGGATTATGGTGACGGTTTTTATATTCCTTCATGATTTTGACAGAGTGGATAAGGATCGATATTATGATATGGCTGGCTCTAGAACTAGAGGTCATAGTTTAAAGCTCCTTAAGAAACATTCTTATATAAGAAAGAACTTTATTAGTGTAAGTGTAGTTGATGATTGGAATTCTCTAAGCGAGGAGGTAGGTAATGCTAACTCAATTCATATTGTAAAGGACAAATATGATAAGCTCCATTGAGTATGAAAATGGAACCAACTAGGAAATGGGAATTTGCGAGCATAGGGCTCTTTCCTGTGAGCGCAATTAGGTTATCTACTTAGACACTTAGGTAATTATAGATTGTAATGAAAGTATAAGACAAAATAAATGGTATGAACTTCAGAAAAGCCTAAATATTCTACTTCAGAAGTCAGAAAAGTGTCTAATAAGATTCAGTACTTCACTATATAAAAGTAATTAGAATGGGCAAGAGTGCAAATAGGCCCAAGTTTGGGTACTCCATAGCATATAATAACTTGGGAGACAGAGAATGAAAGATATCTAAAGGTAAACGTTTAGGCAGATTTGTCTCCATGATTGCATATAAATGGCTTGCTAAAGGTAGCATATGCTTTTTTACCAAACAAATGGGTGGCCATCAAGCACATGGACACGGAAATGTTCAGAAATATTCACGTGACTTATATGAGGCCAAAGCTTGAATGGTAGCGTTACAGTTTGGCGACATCTAATAATCAAAATTTATTATTGGTCTAGTACACACATGTGACTGCAGGTTTTTATTTTTTTTATTTCTGATGAATATTCTGTTTTTGTCAATCTTGGGTTAGGTTAGGGAATTTGCAATTTGTGAATCGACAGTCTTGTACAATTCGCTTGGATAAGCAGCGCTCCTTTTGAGTCTGCTGCTGTAAAGGCATCTTAATAACTCGGTGTAAGTTTACAGGCATGTGATGATGCTGGTGATATTGGTACCTTATCTCAGTTATGAGGTAAGGCAGAGAGAGTTAAATCCACTTTTTTTTTTTTTTGCCAAGCTAGAAGGAAGAGGAGGGTTATGATGATATATCTTTTTTTTTTATAATTCCATCAGTGTTTTTACAGAGTGCGATATTTTGATATGGATGGCTCTAGAATTAGAGGTCATTGCTTGAAACTGTGTAAGAATATTGAATCAGGTAAAGATTAGCAACCACATAGTTGAGAATATCATTTGATGGAAGGAGGTTTCATATCGCACCTTGAACTCTGCCTGGAGGAAGCTTTGGACAGGTTGTGTGTCTGATAGCCGCTTCGAGGGCTTCAAGTAGGAGTTAGCTATCAAAATTGTGAGTGAAATTGTGGCCACGGGCAAAAGTTTTAGCTTGGCGGTCAGTGAGGAGGAAGTGGAGGACCGCAAAGAAGAACCTAGCTCAGATGAATTAATTGATTTGCAACGTGAACAGGTGAAGATTCTCCAAGAGGAACAGTCAGCAGAGGAGGGGGATGAGAGGGTAAAGGTGTCCAGTGAAAACGTTAATGAAATTTTTAGTAAGTGGAATGATGTGCAGGGTTTTATTAAGAATCATCACCCAGATAAAACAGTGGGCAATAGAGTAGTGGACATGGTAAATGACAATGCGATGAATATTTTATGAAAAATGTACCAAGAAAAAGACAAATTTCTCTAGATCATTTCCTTGTGCTAGTAGGCAGAGAAGCAGCCTCCAAAAGAGAAAAAGAGAGAGAAAACACCAGAAATACAGCCTGTATCAGAAGAGTTCCCTAAAGGGGGGTTTACACGGTCAAACAGTTTGTTGAACGCGGTTCGACAGACAAGTGTTTGAAGTGATGTTCGAACGTGTGAACGGGTTATTTGGTTGTCGAATGCATTCGACAAACGTGTTCGACAACCAAATACCCCGTTCACACGTTCGAACATCACTTCAAACACTTGTCTGTCGTACCGCGTTCGATGAACCGTTTGACCATGTAAACCCCCCTTAACGTTTTTTATGGAAGGGGACTCTCCTTCCAAAACTTAGTCTCCCTCCTCCTCCACCATCATCCACGTATGCTCGCAACAATCATCTTCAAAGGTAAATATAGTATTGTTTCTTACCCATTTGTTATTCATGGAAGAATGAGAACTTTTTCTAAGCATTTGACTTGGCTATTTTATACAGGGTATCAAGTATACAACTGAATATGTACATGTTTTATTTTAGTAGAGTAGAATTCCTTTCTATTATTAATGTAATCTTCCTTTTACAGATAATATACTTATAACCTGTATTATATTTCATGTTCATACTCAGAAAAAATTTAAATTGAATATTTATTGTGACTAGGAACGGATTAACTGAATTTTCATACTTTTCATTTGGAAAAAATTATATATGTATGTATCATGAACTTTAAAATATAAAACTTATATGTTAAAGAAAGCATTCTTGTTTGTACTACCATGAAAAAAAAACGAAGTGTCCCTATAGTTGGCAAGACAAAAAAAAAAAAATATTTATTCTTTCAGTTCTTCTTTTTAATTTATCTCAGATACGCATTTGTACATTATTTTCTTTAATTATGTAGTTGATATTTTTTTCAGTTTCCCACATCTCAATTTGGAGACGGAAAGTATATTCCTCTAGTGGTTATTTATGGCTTTTGAATTAACATGACCTTTAAAACCGTCGGAAAATATATACCCACCTTACTTATCCTAACCTAGTCTAAATATATATATATATATATATATATATATATATATATATATATATATATATATATATATATATATATATATATATATATATATATATATATATATATATATATATATATATATATATATATATATATATATATATATATATATATATGAATGACAGTATTCAAGGTCACATTCTTTCAAAACATCAAAAACCACAGAAATGTAAATTACTCATTTTTTTTTAGGTTAGGTTAAGTTAGCATTTATTGTCCGACCGATTTGTAGGTCATATTTATTCAAAACACATAAAAAAAAACACACACACACGAGAACTATAATTTTCTTCTCCAAATTGAGACAAGGGAAACTCATATTTATTCAAAACAAAAAACCTGAGGAAAAATATTAATATCACCTCCAAATTGAGACCGGTGCAATTACAAAAATTTACAAATTATTCCTTATCAGTGAATTGTTATAAAAATTTATTAATATGTTTCTTAGAGGAACCGTTGCAAAGGCAGATTCTGAATTGATAATACAGGCGCAGGACGTCATTTTATTCTACTGATAGTTTAGGAGTTGAAGCTGTGTCATTTTATATAGAGGCATAATAGAATTAATTAAAACCATTATTTTATGATTTTTGTTTGCAAAAAAAAAATAAAGTTAAGATATAGTCCATAAAATTATGGTTTGCAGTACTTAAGGCGAAAAGAAATGATTCAAAATAAGAACGAAAAAGTTAATTTTGTGATAGAGCCAAAATGAAGACGTCCTTGGTATCCACCTCCTCGAATGAACAATAACAAAAGGCTTGTTAATTTGCCTGCGCAAAAAGGAAGAGAAAAGTAGATCTGAAATAGTCTTGGAGAATTTATTAGGATGTCTGAGGTAAATGCTGTATTCTGAGCATAAAGTGTAATAGAATTAATGATAAGAATTTGTATTTTACGTAGTTGAATGAAAGTGTAATCATGAGGTGTAGCTTAGGTTAAACCTACCTTGTCTTTGCTGAAATTTAACTGAATTTTTGTGTGTAGTGGCGTTAATAGAGTTCACCCTCATTCTAATCGAAACTAATTTAGACGAGAAGGCAAAAAATAATTATGTCTATTAGTCATGGGGCTCGTCTAGGATAAACCAGGTAATGCCCACTTTAAACAAACATCTCCACTCTTACATTTTAAATATATTCATTTTTCGTTATTTTTAGTAGTATTGGGAACTATGAGGCACTGTTGCGAGGTATTTAGCATTATTCAAAGCGATAATTTCGGTGGTTCCAGTTCCTGTCTGCTCTGTATTTGAAAGTATTCAAGGATGGCGGAGTGACTATGCCATGCAGTAGCTGGTTCCAGTCATTAATCAGTGTGTGTGAAGATGCTCTTTTGGAGAGAGAACCTGCATCTTGTTTTTATTAGTTTGAAGTTTTGTCCCCTTGTTTCTCTTTAATGTTAAGCACTAAATTTCAGAAGAGTTTCTCCAGGAATATCAGTTTCACCATGGGTAATTTGCAACATTAAAATCATATCGCCTCTCCTTCTATGGTAATAGAGACTGGGTAGGTTGAGTTACCTGAGCCTTTCTTTGTATGATCAGTCCCTCAATGTGGGTACTATTTTGGTTGCATGCCCCTGGGTTCTTTCTAAGAGGTCAGCATTACATTTCTTAGTGGGACACCAGTCTGCATCACAATATTCAAGTAATACTGAAAGTTTAAGGAATGGGGACAAGATGGATGATTTAGGTTAGGGAATAAGGTTGAGATGTAACACATCTCATACAGTCAAATACAATGTGGATGTCTGCACCACTTAGCTGCATACGTCAGCAACACAACAAACACTCCCTGAGAGTTCTGTGCAAATGCCTAGGATCGGCTGTGACCTTCCTTAGGGATGTGGAACTGTTCGGCCTAACTGTTTTGGGAATAAAAGTAACAATAACCCCTAACTATACCTTTAGTTGTATGCTTTGCATCCTACTTTGGAAATAATTGAAAGCCTCTTTAGGAAAGAATTGCTTTGCATATTTCTAAACAACCGGAGTGTTAAAAAAGAAGATATTTTTCTATGCAGTTTCACAAATATTTTCATTTAATTATAGAGTCTGGATACTATAATTTATTCTTATTGTATGATAAAAGTATGAAACCATTCTTTTTTGTGTTATGATTTAAAATTTTATGCAGTGTAGTCTGATTATAGTTTAATTAACTTTAGTTTATTTAAGAAATATTCAAGAAGTTTTCTGGTAGCAAAGTATCTTGTATATTCTTTGTGATATATATTAAGTAAATGTTTACTTATTAAAGTAACTATGCTGTACATGATATGTATAAATTTGCCTTAATATTTATGCAATATAAATACAGAGATTCCCCAACTTTTGAACGAGGTAGTTCCAGAAGTCTTTTTGTTAGTAAAATTGTTCGTAAGGTGTGTTTAGGTAAAAAAAAATTACCGTACAGTACTTAGGCTAAAGACACTTAACTATTACATAAATCATAAAGTATACAGTATTAGTGATCTTAATACAGTAATAATAATGTTATAATACAGTACAGCTCAGTAATATTTACATGAAGACAAGGGTCGATAAGGTGTAGGTTTTTGTTTGTATCTGTGTATGTTTGTAGGTAGGAGAGCTTCTGTATATGAACCCTTAAAGTTATGTATTTATATAATATTATGTTTTTACCAATGGCATGATTATTACATTAAATATTTCATTTTGTATTGCATACTTAATGAATTTTTCATGTTACAATCTAAAGCTTACTTTCTATTGCAGCTATAATTGGAGAGAGAGAGATAGAGACTTCATGGACAATATATACACATGCCTTGAAAATGTCACAGAGTAGCCAGATGTTTTCGCAAGGTAATGGACTTGAGCTGTAATTTTAAAAATTAATCATTATTTTTCAATCTCACATTGAAGTTATATCGTGTGTGTTTATCCCTTGCTCAATGTAATCAAGACAGTATAGAATTCTTTTTAGAATTTTTCACCATTTTTGCTATGACTAACTTTTGAACATTAGTATGTATGAAGTGTTTTAAGATGCTAATTTTTATATATGAAATGTTTTAAGATGTTCATTAGAATATGCTGCTATCTGACATAGGACAATCTGATATGAGTCTATAGAATATCATGAATGTTCCTCCAGATGGGCTGTACATGCATTGTAATACTAATTCGTGTTGCGAAGTTTGTCATCAAGGAAGTTATTATCAAATTTACTTTCATATAAATAAAGTGCTAATTAATAAGAACATACAAGTTCTGAAGGATTTTTACAAGAATTTGAAGATGTAGAAGTTGCTGAAGTACTTCAAATTCATTATCATATACAGTATCAGTTCATTATATTCTTTGTCTTGTAATTCATTTAAACGTAGTTACTATAAACATGAAGATACAAGTTCTGAAGGAGTTTTGCAAGTGTGTGTGTGTTAACGTAATAGTTGCTAAAGTTAACCATTTTTATGTGTGTCTATCAATCCCCATGCTAATCGGGATGGACACAGATAAGTTGAAGCTATGGAATTAAGGCTAGATACCCTTCCTAACACAAATACAGGGAAATAAATCAAGATTGACTAACTGGAACACCACAATTTTTATAGTTTACTTATTAGAAAGATATTTGATTGGTTATATCAGTGCAGGGAGTCATTAACTGTACATATTTTTGGATAATGTAACTTGAATAATTGTTTCACTCTCTAATTATTATATGCTTTAGTTAAAAAATTTCTTGAGCTGTTTTCTTTCTTATATTTTTTTAACTGGAAATTCGAGCTATGATATGATGTTTTCTCTCACTATAAAAAAAAATATTACCATAGTTAGTCTGGTAATATGCAAAATTTTGATGTCAAAATTAATTTTTATTTATACATATTTATCAGACTATGTTTATACAAAAACTCCCTTACTTACGAACGAATTCAGTGCCAGAAATCCGTTTGTAAGTAGAATTGTTCGTAAGTTGTATTTAGGTAAAAATATGTGCTATCCTGTACCTACATATGCAGCACTGTTCAGTACATAGCCTATTGACTCTTAACTACTACGTAAACTATACAGTATTAATGAATTTTAATACAGTAATAATAATGTCATAATTCAGTACAGGGGGTCCTCAGTTTACACTGTCCACAAGTTATGATGCTTCGTGGTTACAACGCATCTCCCATAAATTATTTTGCTTCTTTTTTTTATATATTTTGGTTGGCATTATGTCTCCCAAACATAAAACTGATTCTTCTGATGGCAGTGCTTTGAAGAAAAGGAAAGCCATCACCATGGAAATGATATTAGAGATAGTGGTATGCATGGAAAAAGGATAATCTTTACTACTGCATTGGCAATGGTGCTTATTTAGGTGTGTTCAGACTTACACTGAAATACGGGTTACATCACATTTCTGAATGAAACTGACGTAAATCGATGACCTTATGTATACTACAGTAATACACTCATTAATACATTGCTAGATAATGGGCAGGATTTTGTTCATATCTGTGAATATTCGTAACTCTGTTGTTTGTAAGTAGGGGAGCGTCTGTAAGTGCCTATGGCTTGTCTTGAATCACAAATGTTACAGTTTTTTAATATACACCTCATGAAGTAGACATATATCATGTTAATGAGAAAAACATCAAAAGGGATGGAAATCACAAGTTAAGTAGTTTTATACAGTTATATATGTATATGTGGGTGCTGTGGTAGTGTAGTGGTTAGAATACTCGACTCATGAGGTAATAGACCCGCGATCGAGACCACTGTGGGTCATTAGGAAGAGCGTTAGGCTGTTAGTCCCCTGCTCCAAGGTATCTGTGTCCATCCCCATGATGGGAAACAATAGTGACACATAAAATGAAATTACATAATACTGACACTGCCCAACTTATGAACGAGTTAGGTTCCAGAAGTCCGTTCATAAGTAGAATTGTTCGTATGTTGTGTACAGTACTGTATAGTACTTACATATGCAGTACTGTACTTTTTTGTGACACCAGGACGGGCCAAAAAAATAATAAAATAAAACAGCCCTCATCGAGCCTGGGCACAAAGAATATATAAAGTAAAGAAAAACAGATGGGGAGTGTTGTGACTTGTCAGATGTGAAGGGATAATAAAAGATGTGTAATGAATATTCAAGAATATTCAGTGTTGATGTAGGCATAGAAAAACCGTAACTGAAGGAAGACCTAACATCGAACTGTCTTGGACAATCCTATTTAAGTTCAAAAAACCTTTAGCTGTAGTTAGGCTAAGACACCCAACGACTTCATAAAGTGTAAAGTATATAGTATTAATGAATTTTAATGCAGTAATAATAATGTAATAATACAGTACAGTGCAATAATACATACATTAATACATGGGTATGATGCATAGCTCACACCCATTGATGCCCCAATTTGCAGGCTGGGAGTTTTCACATGGTTCTCTCTGTTATTGAAACCAAGCCCAAAATTTGGCGGGGAATCGTGCTTTGTTTTAGCTGCCCCCACACCATTGGTTATGGGGTGTTCCCCCTTCTTTGAATGCCTATTGGTGGAGGCATGACCAAGAGCCATGGCCGCCACCTCTTTGTATTTGTTTCAATGGCCCAAGGTGTTAAAGAGAGTCAAACAGCGTGCATGAGGAGGCAGAGTATATTTGGCACCCATATAGACAACATTACATAAATAAATTAAGTGTTAAGTATCTTCGCATATCTATTACCTTGCACGATTGAGCCCTGGCCTGAAGTGTAGAAGAATATATAAATAATATCTACATGACACTGGTGGTAGCGAAAGTACTGTACAACTCTTGATACGACAGTGGTAACTGCAAGCACGACTACTAAAATACGTCAGGTAGATAATGTGTTGGTGTTAGTTCGTATCTGTGAATGTTCATAAATAAAGGAACTTCTGTATATGTACAGCATTTGCACTTTCTAGGTGGTATGGGGAGTGTGAACGCTACCTCAACTGAGCTGCTAATGGCAAATTATGTGTCGGGAATGCAGATCAATGGCCGTATGTCCGCTGTCCGCCGGTTTTTTTGTTTGTTTGTTACGTTTGACTTGCTGTTTACAAGTCTTTTTTGGGTGATATGTATACTGGTAAGTAGAGCAAAGCATTTTTTCTTCTATAAGTTCAATTTCATTGTAAATAATGTCTATGTAGAGAGAAAGATATACAGTACAGTACTTGAAAAGAAAGACTGACTCATAACCTTACCGTTTATTTATTGTTGGTATAATGTGACCGTAGTTATTTAATATGTGTTTATAGAGAACGGTCATTTGTGTGATAATGAGTAATCTTCACCATATATTAATTGTTTTCAGATTGATGGGATGCCTCTAACGGAGGCTTTGATAGAAGAAATAAAATATTATAGCATCAAACATTCCACGTTTGATATAGTCGTAAGTAGTGGTGTATATCTTATGTACAAAATCAAAGATAATTTTGGTCATAAGTAAATTACCTTTCATAATGTATATGGGTTTTGTAATGCTCTCTTCAGACTTAACTTGGCTATTGCATACTCGGAATTGGAAATTTGTTGTATCGATAAGGTTAGATAAAGATGATTTAGTCTTTGAAGTTCTTAAAGTTAACTATTATGTCTTCAATAACATCTTTACTTTCTACTAATTAGTATATTTGAATATTGTGAATCTCTGCTTTGCAGATGGTTGCAGCCTCTAGATTTACAATACTTCTGTTATTTTATGCTCTACTTCATATAAATCATTGGTGGCTTGTTGCTGTAAGTATTTTACATATATGTTGGCTCCTTTGTATGAAATAGATATCGAGACCTTTTCAAGCTATGAATGTAATAACCTGGCATTTTATTGTGCCCTTACAATATCTACTACTGTTGGTAGTACACGCCAATTCTGTGGAAGATGCCAAGATTTTCTTATGTATGTCTGTATGTCAGTGAGCGAGTAGGCTGTGTAGGAAATATATATATATATATATATATATATATATATATATATATATATATATATATATATATATATATATATATATATATATATATATATATATATATATTTTGTGTGTGTGTGTGTGTGAAACAACTGCAGCAGTAATGTTATTTCTATATTTCAGATAACTACTGCATTAAGTTGCGCGTTTTTAATTGCTAAGACTTTAATCTATGAGGTATGTTGTAGTTAATAATACTGTACGTATTTTGTGTTACTAATGATAGTTTTAAGTAATATGTTGTATAATAGTTAAGCATACTAACAGGTACTTAAGTATATTGTTTTATTATCAGCATTTAGTATGTTGTTGTATTTGTTGTTTAGCATTCCATGTGTTACTATTAATCCCCATTCGAATGGGGATAGACGCAGAAACCTTGGAACTTGGAAATCAATGCTGGAGGTGAATCATTCTTAATGCCATTGCATGCTAACCATTATATGATATTAGCTTTTTAGCACTATATATTTTCAGTCTCTCTGTTTTAATTGACTGATCTTTGTTTAATAACTACAGCCTATTCTCTTAGATATCGATCATCTAAATACGATGTAAAAGTACCTTGACAATTGATGCATCGCTTTACTATCTATTGCCAATTGAAATAGGTATATGTTGTGAGTTTTTCTTCTCCTGATATTCTTAAGTATGAACTGAAATCAGACGGGAATATTGAGATAATTTTTATTTCAGTGGAATAAAAAACCAAGCTATCCCTTTGAAGTCATGCTCGTCCTGTTATCCTTCCTCATGGCTTGGGCTGAAGCCTGGTTCATTGATTTCCGTGTGCTGCCCCAAGAAGCTAGAGCAAAAACCATTCTGGAAGGTGAGACTTCTTATAAGTAGTGTAGCAGTATCATTTTTTTTTTTTATAAAACCACAGCTCTATTTATTATTAATATTATTTTCATTATTAGCAGCTCCTAGGGGGATATATGGTTGCCATAATTCCTCCTTCTGTGGTCATCCACAGGTTAGGTGTACCTTAATAGTTCCTATAATGGCTGAATGCTTGTCGTGTTGTTTCCTCATGGGTATATGTATACAAATAATGCCTATTTACTTCTCCATATATATGCTATCTGTTAGACAACCAGAGTAAATAGATAACTGGTAGATAGATTCCAGAGACACTCATTTGATTATGGCTTATATTATGTTCAATTTTAATAGCTTTGTATTTTTGTAATTACTCTCTGGTAAGTTGTTACATATTGTTTTTGTTTGTTACTAGCTGCAAGTGGAGCTCAGCGATCGAGTCGTGATCCTGTGACACCCCAGTTGGAAGCCGTGAGAAATTATTTCAGTAATTATCCAGAGACCATAGCTGATTTTTACTCTCCCATGGAATCGCCATTTGGTATGTAAAACTGAAGTTAGTATTTTAGTTTCTAGCATATGTATGTAATTATTGCTATGTGTTAGTCTTGTTTTATCTTAGTTGTTCTTACTCTTACTGAGTATTTTAAGAAGCAAAATAGTAATGCTGTTTACTTGTATTATTGAATGAAAAGTCAGTATTTTTTAAAAAGATAATTTTTAAATATTACCTGTAAAACATTTCTGTTTGGGGTATGGCATTTATGAAGACACAATATTTCGAAATTTTCATATGTACCTATCTGCTTCAGTTTTCAGCTATATGGTGTCTTTCATTGTAGGAATTAGATATTTAAAAATGGGGATTGAATATTATTTATTAACAGTGAGCACTCTCTTGATCTGGAATAAAAATAAGGCATTTACAATCTACTACAAAGTTAATATCAGTGACTTATTAGAGAGTAATATTCCAGAATACTGTAGGGTGAATCATGAACTAACATCGATGACATGATCTTTCATAGTCATGTAACAAGTGAAATATAAATGTTTGTTTATCCTTTAAAGTACACCTATATTTTTTAGCATCTGATGATGAAGATGAAGACTCAAGGCGAGATGTTACTAAGCTTACTCCAAAGGTAAGATGATTACGAATGCAATATAATGTTAACAGTAGCTGCATTTTGTAACATTTATGACTATTTGAAGATACAATCAGGTGTTGCACAGTTTTATGTGTCACTGTCCCATAATTACAGAAACTTCAATATATATCATTTCTATTTATGGTAGAGGCTATACCACTGGTGCTCTAACAAAATTACAGAAACTTCAATATACAATATACCATTTCTATGTATGGTAGGGGCTATACCGCTGGTGCCCTAACTTCCGGTCGCACCCCAGAATGAGGGTCACAAAAATGCTCTTTGAAGTGTGGCAAATATATGTGCAGTCACCTCTCCTTTTGGCAAATTTGGAATAACACGTACACAAAATAATAGTACATTAATTTGAAGTGTGTGGTTAAAGCCAGCGAGAAAAAACGAGGTGCTGAATGGAAAGCCTGGTCTGCCAAGTGGCCATTTTTTAATTATGTACAAGAGCATATTCCCCAGTCCCCCCCCCCCTTTTTTTTTTTATTAAAGCATGATACTGGGTCATGTTGAAAAGAGATACTGTAAAATATTTTTATCGGAAGAACTATATTTAGGAACATTTTTCTTGTTTGTAATTGTAATCCATTACTTTGAATGAATATTTTTCCATGATAGCTTTTGATTAAATTATTCTTTGTTTTAATCTCTAGTAAAAATGCTGGATTTTACCAATATTGCATTTACTATATGAATACTCTTAAAGTTTTCCTTATATTTCTCACAAATTGTTTTGTATTATAAGTAATTCTTCTTGAATTTTTTCCTAGGAAAGGTAAACCTTGTTCTTCTCACAAGTTACTCTTGTATCAAAAGTAATTTTTCTTAAATATTTCTGTAGGAAATGCAGATTCAAGCAGCTGGATGTGAGGCCCTACAATTGGCCTGGGACACTATAAATTCTTCTGGCTGGAAGTTAGAGAAAGAAAGTTCCCATGGGGACACTGTGCAGTCAAAACTAGGAAGCAAAGGCTCAAAGCTATATAAGCTTGTGGTATGTTTAAAAAATCTCTGGTTATTATATAATTTTGTGATGAGATTTGAGAGTTTGAAAAGTTGGTAAATTTGTAGCTGGTTTGTGCTGTGAACTAAAGAATTTTGTTTGTTGAAATTTATGTACAGTAATGGAAACTGTAAAGATTTGGAATTTATATGTCGTCTTTGTTTTACTCGGAAGATATTATAGCAAATATAGTGCTTCAATCTAAAAATATTTTTGGTGATAGGAAATACCATGTTCAAGAAACAGGTCATTAATTATTAGTACTTATTTACATGAGATGTAAATAAACAGCAAACGTTTTTTACAGTTTTATTGTGAAGAGAGTCATGAAGGATTTATTGTATATACATGTAAAAAGATTCACATTCTTTGGAATGAAAATTAGCTTTGGTGGATATATGATGAGTAGGAGAAAGACGTTAGTATTATGTGTGATGGAGGTGTGTAGAATTAGGAGTGTTTGTAGTGGTAATAGAAGGGGAAGTAATTTGGAAATTTAGGGAGTCTGTGCTCTGGAAAAGAACAGGAGGATATGTGATCTTGTAAAGAATAGTAGCTCCCGATGCTCTAGGGTTATTCATATTTACAAGGCGAGCCACGTAAGCTAACCTAACCTAACAATTTACTGGGTTATTTAGCTGTATGGGGTTCTGGGGTTACTTAACTATATAAGATTCTGAAATTGTATACAAGGTAACTGCAGGAACTGAGCTTTAAGTCTAAAACAGAAGAATATTACAAGCAGACAAAAATGGAATATGGAGTTACAGATCAGAAGTTAATTAGCTATAACAGTTGACAAAGGATGTTTATGTGACTTAGAGATTTGGAAAAGGGAATTCGGTAAAATGATTAGGGATAATAAGATGAATGATGCAGCAGGTCGAAGGTTCGCGCCCCATCACTGACTGAGGTTAGTAAGGGCATACACTCAGTGTAACGATTACATCTGCCAAAACAAGTCCTCCGTAAGAAGGTAACCGTCCTAGCCTTAGTAGAAAAAGGAGTTCATGACGTCAAACCGAATCCAAGATGAATGATATTAAAAGTAGATTTTAGAAGGTTTACTCTAAAAATTGATCGGTAAATAGCACATATTTAATCATTATGGATGCTTGAAAGATCGTCTGTCTTTCAAAAACTTTCAAATGAAATAGCATTAGCGACAACGTTTTTGAGTTAGGAAGAGGAAATTCCTTCTAATAAAAAAAGAATTAATTTTCAATAAGGATTTTCTTTTTTCAGGGTGAAGTAGAGATAGAACCAAAGATTTTATTCGATGAGATGGTTTATAATTTTGAAAATATGTCAAAGTGGAATAAAGCCATGACATTGAGTAAAATTGTACAGGTAAGTCGCAGTATTTTTTTTTTCATGCATTTCTAATATTATTTGAGTGAAGTGAATAAATGACACTAATATTTTTGATCATATTGATTAGCTAGCAGTTGTGAAATCATTCTGCATTAATTTTTGTTCGTTGGTTTGAAACTCAAATTTAACAGTTCTGGAAAACTTTAATGTAAGTATAGTTATAGATATCGCTATGGCTTAGATACAGTATCATTTGGTGAAAAAAATATTGAGTGTATAACGTTAAATACAACAATCTTCTGTGTATCTATATAATGTATGATCTCTATCATGAGTAAGTGTTGGAGAGTACACTTTCTGACTGGAAGTTAATACAAGAATACATTTAGTACAAAAATTACTTTTATTTAGTATATTATGCCTTATTAGAGTTTTAATATTCAAAGCACCATGGACTCTGTATATTTGTACTGTACATTTGTTTTCTTTCTATTATCAAGTTTCTTTTTTTAAAGTCTTGAAAACAGTAGATTGCAGACCTGAAAATATCCCACTTCTCTGTGCTATCATCTCTTTTAAGCTATAAGTTCATGCTTTTGTATATTCTAGTTGTTAATGTTTACTATCATGGACTATTACAGACTGTTGATAAGAGCTACAATCATGGATTGTTTGCAGACTATTGATAGCTCCACTGTTGTGGTCAGTTTGGAGGTTATTGATTGCACTGATATCGTTGCCTATATGCAGAGTATTGATAGCTCTACTATCGTGGGGGTATTTGCAGACTGGTGATATCTCTACTATAGTGGCCTATATGCAGACTATTTATTACTCTAATATCGTGGCCTATTTGCAGACTATTGATAGCT
Source organism: Halocaridina rubra (assembly GCA_037179515.1). Lineage (NCBI taxonomy): Eukaryota > Metazoa > Arthropoda > Malacostraca > Decapoda > Atyidae > Halocaridina > Halocaridina rubra. The sequence continues at coordinate 774 of JAXCGZ010010344.1, read as the reverse complement.
CAACAGATGTAGTATATCAAGTAGCGGCTGAGGGTCCAGGTGGCATCGTCACTGCTCGAGATTTTGTGAATGTTCGTCACTGGAAGAAAATAGGTGATAATTGGGTGTCTGGTGGAATATCTGTTATTCATGATGATGAACCACCTCAGAAGAGCATAGTTCGGTAAGAGGATGATTGATTGATGGATTGATTTTTTTTTTTTTTTTTTTTTATCATGTTAAAATATTCAACCTTTCCTACGGGAAGATGTGGTGACAGATATGATACCCCTGTTCCTTCCACCTCAGTTTCTTTTATAAAGTTACTTGTGTTTTGTGTGTTGTCACTAATCCCCAGTTGAATGGAGGTGGAAACCAACAGGTTGGAGCTGGGGGATTAAGGCTTGATACCCTTCCTAATTCCCCGCAGTAGACTTGAACACAAGTTGTCACTGTAGATGTGTTTCAGTCATTTCTTTCTCCTGTCATCTTTCTGTTGTGGTTATGAGAGTTTTCCAACATCATTATTGTTCATTGGATATGAATAGAACCAATTCTCTATAAATACAAAGTAATGTTAATTGCATATTTCGTAAATTTTAAAGTACATAAGATTCATTTTTAGCTATTTTTGCATTCTTGATACGTTTTTTTTGCTGTTTACATCAAGATATGTGTAGTTTTGTAAATAGCATTTAAGATTAATTTCAGCAATTCTTGTTTTCTTTCTACTATTTGGGTAATGTCCCCTGTTATGCTTCACAGATACTTCAAATCATTTATGACCCCTTTTTA
>JAXCGZ010010343.1:0-30000 GCA_037179515.1 Halocaridina rubra | reverse complement strand
GACTACATTTCTCTTACTAATACTATTAAAACTATTTTTCTTCTACTTATTTCATACTATTTTAAACCTCATTTAATGTCTTTTTTTTTTTTTTATAATCTCAAGGTTTTCATTTCCAAGCCTTTTTCAAGGCACTTTGGCCATAGTTTGTATTACCCTACTTCTCCTTTCGGGACTATCTAACCATTGCCGTCTTAGACCCGATTTCTTAAACAGTGTAAACCTAGGATACCATATTGTTAGTTAGACATACACAAATGGATTTCATAAACGCATCTGTCGCGGTTCTGTGTATGGCTAGGATCCAGTACGGGATCCTAGCCATACCCAGAACCGCGTCAGATGCGTTTATGAAATCCATTTGTGTGTGTCTAGCTAACTAACATTATGGTATCCTAGAATTACACTGTTTAAGAAATCGGGCCTTAAACTTTTTATATGGTTTTGATATACATTTTATTATTGAGTCAAAGTATTTATTTTTTCTTTATTTTAATCTTTGAATTCGGTGCAATTACGTCTTCGCTGATCAAAAGTATGTACATTATATTTGCTTTACCATTTACGGGATTACCTCGACAGCTTATTAGTTTTACAGAACATTAACAAAATTACTACAAAATATAATAATTTTATGAACAGTTAGGAGATGTCAATAAAAAAAATAATCTAAAGGGGGGTTTACACGGTCAAACGGTTCGTCGAACGCGGTTCGACATACAAGTGTTTGAAGTGATGTTCGAACGTGTGAACGGGGTATTTGGATGTCGAACACGTTTGTAGAACGTGTTCGACAACCAAATACCCCGTTCACACGTTCGAACTTCACTTCAAACACTTGTCTGTCGAACCGCGTTCGACGAACCGTTTGACCGTGTAAATCCCCCTTAAGATATATCACTTTACATTGTTTTGGAAAAACCTGGTTGATTGCAATCATATTATTGTATTATTATTGTAGTAATTAACACATTGTCGTCTGTGCTGTTTATTACTGTGTTGTATACATGTACATGTACATTTACTGTTGTACAGAGTACACTATATTCGTTTTCAGTATCCTCATTTTTGTATCATATTATGCCATTTTGTACAATATTGTTGTTCCGGTTTTACGTCACGGACTCCCTTTTCTACCAAGGGCTAGGACGGTTGCCTTCTTGCGAAGGACTTGTTTTGGCAGATGTAATCCTTACGCTGAATGCATGCCATTATGCCACCAATATTTATATACAGCTTCCTGAAAATAAATATAGTTGGTTGTCGCATCCATGCTGTGATGCGACGCTAAACGTAGTTGCTATTGTATTTATCCTCCGTCTTAAGACTGGAAACTTAACTCACGTATTTCTCTCTAGTTTCATAAGTAGCTCAGCTTTCGTAGTTGGGAAACTATATTTTCTAAAGTAGCTTAATATATAAAGGCTGCCGCTCTCTAGATATAGAAAGTTAGCGATATTTAGATTGCCAATATATAATTGTCACAGTTTCCAGTGTATAGCTCTAATATTCCCTTCTATGTTGTGGCGTGATAGCGGTATTTTTTTTTATTATGCTTAGGTTAATTGTGGCCTCCATGGCAAAGTGGTAACATTCGCGACTTTGAGTCATCAAGTTGAGAGTTCGCGGCCACCACGGTTTGAGGTTTGAAAGGGCATTCACTCAGGGTAGCGATCACACGTGCCAAAGCCAAAATTCTTGGTAAGAAGGCCCCGTCCTAGCCCTTAGTAGAAAAGGAAGTCCGTGACGTAAAACCGATCATATTATGTGTATGTGAATTGTGTATCTTGGGTAAATACCTTTTTAATTATTTTTTTGAGAACTTGGATGTGGGTCATATTTTGTTGATATAACTGCCCAAGTTCTTTCAACAAAGAGCAACGTTTTCTTACTTGAAATTGTTCTGTTGTTCCGGTTTTACGTCACGGACTCCCTTTTCTACCAAGGGCTAGGACGGTTGCCTCCTTGCGAAGAGCTTGTTTTGGTAGATATAATCGTTACCCTGAGTGCATGCCCTTGCTAACCTCAGACCGTGACGGGGCGCGAACCCTCGACCTGACGCCTCAAAGTCGCTGACGCTACCGTTTGAGCCACGGTTACTTGAAATACCATTCCTAAATAACAGTATGAAGCACCTTACTCGAAATCAAAATAGCATGATATGTTTTCTAATTAATCGTTGCTTATAAGCGGAACTCGTTAATTTCAAAGCATTATTTCTCAGTATTTTCGAGACGAATACGGGCATACACTCAGGGTAACGATTACATCTGCCAAAACAAGTCCTTCGTAAGAAGGCAACCGTCCTAGCCCTTAGTAGAAAAGGGAGTTCGTGACGTAAAACCGAATCCATCAATCAATCCATTTTCGAGACGAATACCTAATGGTCATTGTAATAGTATAGATCAAATACCCAAAGCTTGCTCTTACAGTTCTTCTTCGCCAGATCCACTTGTAGATGAGAAGGAGAGTGTAGGACCTGTTTTGTTGATATCCAAAACTTTATGGGCCTAATGTCGCTGGACTAGTGACTATACCATTAGAATTATGGGCCAATGGTCAAACAGAATCTTCATTTCCACTAGCTTCCTATGAAGACAAAAATGACTGTCTAGTAGCCATCACTATGTGTATGTATGTATGTGTATGTATGTAATCTATATATGTACGTATGTATGTATGTATATTATGATTCTATAAGTGGGGAGTGATTCTGCTGCTCCTTTAAGAAAGACAGAAATATTTTTTTCAATCTCCCTGTTGTCCTGCCTCACTGTATGGTTAAACTTACAGGTTATGTTATGGTACTTTTCTTTATCGATAGTATATTTACGAATTGAAATACGTCATACTGCGTCATAGTTTACTGCCAAAGTGCGTTGCCAGACGTATGATTATGCAATTATTACGACTTTGCAGTACGCCACCCGAGAGTGTTGTACCGTTGAAAAGGGGATGAATGAGCTAGGAGAGGCGAGATGGCCCAAGAAATTGGTCTTAGAAAGTTGCCCTGTCAGAGGATATATATATATATATATATATATATATATATATATATATATATATATATATATATATATATATATATATATATATACTAAAAGGCCTAAATTACTTCTGTTTCGTCACCCTTTCCCCATGTAACTTAATAATTCTGTCCCTTGATAATGGAGGGGATACTGTTTTGTATTCTTAAGATGGTTGCAATCCTTCTTCAAATATTGATGCTAATAGGATCTCTCCTGGAATCTTTTTTGGGATTGTTTGAACTTTATTTAGAAATACCAAATGCCTTTTGCCCTTATCAAATCCTGAGCTGGAGAATATATTGTTTTCCTATTGACTCAACACAATTTATATTGTTCTTAGATTCCTCTTCTTTACATTCCCAAGTGGCTTTGTAAAAGACGAACTTTTCCAGCCACCAGACATTGGTTCTTCAGTAGTAGTGGCCATATTTTTTTTTTCTTTTTTTTAATTCAGGTGTTCTTGATTCTACAGTGTAGCAATATTTACAGTATGCTTTTTAATTTGAAATTATAATTATCTGAGACCTTCCAGTATTATGTATAAAGAATGCCTATATATATATATATATATATATATATATATATATATATATATATATATATATATATATATATATATATTGGTCTTAAGTTTTATTTTTATTTTATTGTGATAGTCATCCTTTCCGTGATTTTATCTCCAATTTTTCCTTTATATTGAGGTAAATGACACATTTTAGTTTCTCTCTCTCTCTCTCTCTCTCTCTCTCTCTCTCTCTCTCTCTCTCTCTCTCTCTCTCTCTCTCTCTCTCTCTCTCTCTCTCTCTCTCTCTCTCTCTCTCTCCATATTTTACCTGATTGAAGACTAACCAAATATCGACTCTGCATATTAATGGTGTACTCATTTCAGCCACCTTTTGGACAGTTACAACCACGCGAGGCCACTGTCAGAATCAAATTCTCCGTTTCTTAGTGAAAGTTTTCGAACATATTTGATATTGACTCTTCCTTTTAATGTTATTATTATTATTTTTATTTATCTTCCCTTTATCCTCCTCTATTACTGTCCTCTTGTTGCGTGTTCTTCCTAATTATCTCCTCATTGACCTTCTCTTCTTTCTTACCTCCTGGAGTTAGGGTGTGATAAAATGGGTGGGGAAGGTCGAGTTTGTTGTCGTCCTGCGCAAAGGGTTTGTTTATGGTGTCGTGGTGATCATCAGCTGACATGATCAGTAATGCTCAAGCCAAGATGGCGGGAGGACGGGCCTTTGCATCGCTCTGCAGTTGCTGGTGTTGCCTCTCGCCGCGAACGTTTCTCAAACGTTAATAAACCCTCTTTTTCTTCATTTGACGTAAGACACCCGAGTGTTTCATAGCATTTTCCAAGTGATTTATACACAACGAAAGGATGGAAAGATGATACATATTGATTTATTACAGAAATATGGCAATTCTTAAGCGATGTGTGAAGATTATGTCTGTGCATATTTTCGATCGCTGCATAATGGACACCATCAGTTGTTTACATCATATAACGTGTCTTATTGTTGAAAAAAATTGTAAGGATATATTTATGTGTTATTTTTCGATGTGTTTCAAGAATTTTGAAGCCAAAAGGATGACAGTGTATGGATTAAAAATAATAAATAATTTAGTTATGTGTTATATGATCTTAGTGAGTTTTACAATCACTAAAAGTCTTAATGTGTCCTGAAAAAAATTAATTTAACAAATACTGCATGTGATTTTCTATTTGAAATAATTTATGTTGTCAGTTATTCAGTTTCTATGTGAGCTTTTTTTGTGTGATTTTTGTACTAGTGTCAATGTGTCTAGACAAAAAAAACATTCAGATATATGGTAAAAGAAGTTAAAAAGTGGATTTTGTGATTTAGAACTCTCCTCTGTATGGAATAATATGTTCTTCAGGATTTCAAGTAAATATGTGAACATGTGGTATATGCTTGAACAAGCAAGCAAACATACGTAAAAGTAAACAAGCATTGAATAAAAATGATTATGTTAAAGCAACAGGTCTTAAACTTTCCGTGTTTTTACTGATTGCAAAGTGATTTTCAGACACCTGAAATCTAACTCTTGACAATTATAAAACTATTAAAGTGAACACTGATAATCAGCCATTTTCATGTATTCTTTGATCACTGTTTTGTGATATTTTAGTTTTTATATTGTTTTTTCTGGTTGCGTTCGTTTTGCTGATCTAGTTTCTAATATTTCTTCTTCGTCTGCTTTATATATTGCAGTTAAGAATAGTAATTAGTTTATTTTTCATATATCTAGGCTTTCATTCAGCATTGCGAACACGTGTGCAAGTGATACCCAGAAAATGGCTCTGTTTATATATATATATATATATATATATATATATATATATATATATATATATATATATATATATATATATATATATATATATATATATATATATAAAGCATGAACACATTCACTAATATACATATAGGACCACACAAGGAACAGAGCAATATATAAATAATATTCATCAACATCATATTAGTTCATACTAAATAAGGTAAACAGTTGCGTACACGTGATTGACTTTTTTTTTTGGCAACATTTTTTGCAACGTTACTTCTACATTTGACGTCAAGGCAATGCTTGATCTCTACCTACAAATTCCCTGATTGCATTTTTTGTGGATTTTAGTGGTTGTAGTTTCTTTTAAGGTAAAATATAACAGCCGAAATGTGTTTCCACGTGTTGCGTGTAATGGTGGAAATTTCATGGCGTTGGTAACACTACTTGAGTATTTTCATGTAAATTTCAGCTCTTGAAAGCAATTTCACGTATGGTAATACATTTAGAACTTCATGGGGTTGTTTCAGCGCATGGTAGTTCAAACTTTTTCACTTATGTAATGAGTGCTTGCAATGTTTGCCTGAATTTCAGTTGTTAAATTAGTATCACCTTTGGTAATACATAGTAATTGCTTGAGTGTGAACCGAACAAATTCTTAGTTCACACTATACTAGAGGAATAATTGCAATGGATTGATGGATTCGGTTTTACGTCACGAACTCCCTTTTCTACTAAGGGCTAGGACGGCTGCCTTCTTACGAAGGACTTGTTTTGGCAGATGTAATCGTTACCCTGAGTGTATGCCCTTACTAACCTCAGTCCGTGACGGGGCGCGAACCCTCGATGTAATTTTAAAAATGAAAAAGAAGATGTTAGCTAATGCTGAATATGTGCTTTTAAATAGATATATTAAATAGCTCCAAAACGGTATATTTCAGAGTATGTACAGAAATATATTTTCAAGATCATTTCGAGTACAATTTATAGTGCGGGATAAAATGATTTAGTTTGTTTATTTTTGAATTTTTTAGATATTTAGGTACTCTCTTCCAATGATTTGTAAACAAACTTGTAGGTATTGTAATATCTATCTGTCTATATCTATCTATCTATTTGTCTGTCTGTCTGCCTGCCTGCCTGCCTGCCTGCCTGTCTGTCTGTCTCTGTCTGTCTGTCTGTCTATCTGTGTATGTATGTATGCAATTATGCATTTATGTATGTATGTATGGATGGAGGGATGGATGTGCGTATGCACATAGGTACGTACTCATGTATGTATCGTATACCATCAAGACTAGAAATACTTAATTGCTTGCTGATATTACTTGAAATTGTCAGATATATGCAGTGTATGCTATATATAATACTTGAATAGGAATATTGCCAGTTATTGCTTTAGATTTTCGTGTTATTCCTTGGTTGCTTGTTGTAAAAAATTCATTAGAATAATAATAATAATAATAATAATAATAATAATAATAATAATAATAATAATAATAATAACAGTTCGTAAGAAGTACTCAATGACAGCATTATCTAAACAGAGCTGAAGGGTAATTCAATTTTGATTTAAAACATATATATATATATATATATATATATATATATATATATATATATATATATATATATATATATATATATATATATATATATATATATATATATTCGCACATGAGGAAGATGATAAGAAGGAAGTCGTTTCGTGTGTTGATGGCTGCCTGCCAACGTCAATACTGACTCTGTTCCACTTACCCTCGGCACCCACTTTAAACTCTCTCTGTAGATGGCGCTACTATCATAATCTCTCTCTCTCTCTCTCTCTCTCTCTCTCTCTCTCTCTCTCTCTCTCTCTCTCTCTCTCTCTCTCTCTCTCTCTCTCTCTCTTTCGTTGAATAATCCCTTCACTCCGTCCCAGAGTGCCACTCCCCCTCCTTTCCATCACATAAGTGCCTCATGTTTTAATACTATTACTGCTGTCGCTTCTGCCTTTGATGCTGTTGGTGGCATTGGTACCACTGTCTCTGTCGCTGCAACAATTTTTTTGTTATGTTTTTGTTTTAGTGTCGTTAACGAATTTGTTATTACAGCTGTGTCTTCACTTTCAGAATTGGCTGATGTATTTTCGATTATTTTGCTTTAGTCGTTTGTTATGCTTCAGTAAGTTCCACTGAGTCTGCTGCTGTCATATGTGTCGTCGTTTGGTCTGACTTGCTCGCCGACTGTTCAACCTCTGGCGCCAAGAAATGACGCCATTGGCCCTATATCTGGCGCCAAAATTTGACTTTTAGGGTTTTTTCTTTTACTTCTTGCTTCCTTACACACCATATGATTTGAAACGTATAGTTAGAAGTAGGAAGGAGATTAGGAGGTACTTATGGGAAGAACAAGTAAAGGAAGGAGACAAGGAGAGGACTTAATATCATATGACGTAATTATTTGATGATCTTTGGTATTTTATATGTAGTAGGTTGGTTCATGGCACCATCCGCTCGTTGCAATGCTACAACTGAAGTTTTTTATTTTATTTTAAACAGGACTGTCCAAGACAGTTCGATCTTAAGTCTTCCTCGGCCTGGTGTCTCAATCATATATATGTGTGTGTGTGTGTGTGTGTGTGTGTGTGTGTGTGTGTGTGTGTGTGTGTGTGTGTGTGTGTGTGTGTGTGTGCGTGCGTGCGTGCGTGCGTGCGTGCGTGCGTGCGTGTGTGTGTGTGTGTGTGTGTGTGTGTGTGTGTGTGGATATATATAGAATTATCTAACACACAGAAAGACAAGTTGCTACTTTGTAAGGTGATTGTGATTGAACATTTAGGTATGCAGAGAACCATGCATAGATACAAACATATAGAGACATTATCTAGTCGTATAGATAGAATGAATATGTATTACAAAAATATGTCGGAAAAACTACTGCTTTCCAACTCCTATAGACGTTATATTACATTTCCAGTCAAGATATGAGACCCGTTTACAATTCGGATGGTTGTATTTAATTGCACATCGTAAACCTTATTTCTCTTTCAAGATCTTTAATCTGGAAAATGTTCTTTAAGGATTCAAATCCAAAATCTTGTTCCAGAACAAATACAATTCAAGGGGTGGATTTTCATTTATTTTCACTTCATGTGATACTCTGTTCCATCTCCTTTGCCAGTTTCATTGTTCCGGTTTTACGTCACGGACTCCCTTATCAACCAAGGGCTAGGACGGTTGCCTTCTTGTGAAGGACTTGTTTTGGCAGATGGTGCTTATTTCTAGATCCTTTCATGCAACTCAGTATTACTTTTGCTAGATTAAATTCATTCCATAAACCCACTACGAATTTCTAATGCCACGTTTTCCATAGAATAATTTCTTATTTATGCTTATTTCTTTGGCGGTAGAATTCTCGCGCCAAGATTTTCGTTGGAGGATTTTTCGCTCCAAAGATTCCGCTCTAGAACTGTAATTCCAACGTTTAAGCGGTAGGATATTGTAGACATGCCAAGAAAATCTGGAGAAACTAAGGCCGCTTACACACTAAAGTGGCACGTCGCACGTGGCATGCCACGTGGCACGCTAGTTGAAAACGAACATCCGGATATATATGAAACCTTTCACACACAAGTGGCGTAACACTTCTTTGTGAAAGGTTTCATATATTTCCGCATGTTCGTTTTCAACTGGCGTGCCACGTGGCATGCCACGTGCGACGTGCCACTTTGGTGTGAAAGCGCCCTAAAGGCGTTTTCAGTTTCCCTTCTCCTAAATCTTGTTATTTTCCTTTTAATGTCAAGACATAATCCCAGAGAATTATTGTGAAGGGAAACGCGAGAGGCCGTAAGAAAGACAATAAATTGAAGAGAATTATTACATCGAGATGTAAATATTTTAACGAGTATGTTGATATCTGTAAAGAAAATATTAGTATGGAAAACATATGCAGATAAAAGGTGTTCAAGTGAAAGTAAGTCTAGTTTCCTCAGCCTTTCCTCATAACAAAGATTCTGTATCTGTCACTAGCTTTGTAGCATGTCTTTGAAAGTATTCCAGCTTATTTATATGTTTTTTTCGTGATTACCAGTTCATTAATGCTGTGTATTATTAAAACAACAATCCTCAACTTAATACACCTATTTATAATGTATGATTCCTTTAAGGTATTCTTCTCCATTCTGTACTAGCCTGCTGGCTAGTACAGTGGTAACGCGCTGGCTTCGCATTCACGAGGTCGAAAGATCGGTTCCCGTCCAAGACCGAGAGTTTAAGCTGTTTACTGGCAGGTACTGCTGTGGTTGGACACCACAGTGGGGGGTTGGGGCTTGCCCCGGCTGACGAATACCCATTGTATAATGAAATGGAAATAAAGGTTTATTATTATTATAATTGTATGAACTTAAAGCGGTGAGTTGATCATCCTTTATCGCAGAGTTACAGGCAGTATTGCATCCCTTATCTTGCTATCTGCATATGATATACCATTGCTTCATCTTTTGTTTACATTTCTTCAGTCTCTCACATATCTGCATTTTTCCTCTCTCTTCTGCTCTAGTTGTCCCCAGAGATTTAATTATGCCCCATACGTGTCTCCATCCGATGATCGATTGAATTTGGAGATTCCATCCATCCATATACCAATGCCATATTCCCCCCTATAAAGGGGGTGGCAAAGTCAAAGAAAATACTTTGACTTTTTATGGGAAGTAAATACAGACGAGGGGATTCCCAGTCCTATTGCTCCGCCTAATTTACTCGACTTTTACGACACGCAGGGGAACACGGAGGTGTTTTTTTTTTTTTTTTTTTTTTTTTTTTTTTTTTTTTTTTAAGAGGGGCTAAACTTTACCTTCTCCTATCCACCAGTAATAGTCGAGTTCCTTGTGGAATAGAGCAAGGGATAACATAGAAACATCCGGAAACACTATCACTATTTAGTGCCATTGCCTTGCAAAATGTGCTGATGCATATGGCGCCAAAAAAGAGGAAGGAAGAGGAGATAAAGATTAGGTAAGAGGAAGATGCATTTGCATAAGTGTCGAATTAATGCTCAAGCTTTCTGAGCCACAGAATTTTTCGACGTTTGCTTGATATCGGTGTCGTGCTTTTAGTGGTATTTATCTCTAATGGACGGTCTGAGGTTAGCAAGGGCATGCACTCAGGGTAACGATTACATCTGCCAAAACAAGTCCTTCGCAAAAAGGCAACCGTCCTAGCCCTTGGTAGAAAAGGGAGTCCGTGACGTAAAACGGAACGGAGATCTCTGTATTGAAAAGGATGAAACGCGCTCCTAAAAATGCTGAAATATTTGCCAGTTAAAAATAGTTAAAAAAAAAGATATTATTATTATTATTATTATTATTATTATTATTATTATTATTATTATTATTATTATTATTATTATTATTATTATTATTATTATTATTATTAATATTATTTCTTGAAAAGCTGAACGGTGATTCGCTTTTAAAGAGATTTTTTTGCAGAGAGACAGAGAGAGAGAGAGAGAGAGAGAGAGAGAGAGAGTGTGTGAGTGTGTGTGTGTGCGCGTGCGTGCGTGCGTGAGAGAGAGAGAGAGGGATCAAACTTATTATGCATTTAAATATGAAAGATATTTTGATTACAGAAGGCCAACCAACCTTATTGTTATGCAGTTTTTTCCATATTCAGTCTGTGAATGGATACAATCGTACCTCCATTTTTGTTCAAGTAATCCAAAAGAGATCTTTCAGTGATAATGTATTTAAAACTTGCTCTCCTTTTTTTTTTACCACAAGAAACCTATGATGCAATGGTAAATATGATTTAAATAATACGCCATCTTTGTTTACAACAGAGGCGACTTAAGATATATAGCGTTTATGTACTATAAAGAAGACATAGGCCCAATTTCTTAAACAGTGTAAACTTAGGATACCATATTGTTAGTTAGCTAGACACACACAAATGGATTTCATAAACACATCTGACGCGGTTCTGTGTATGGCTAGGATCCCGTACGTGATCCTAGCCATACACAGAACCGCGTCAGATGCGTTTATGAAATCCATTTGTGTGTGTCTAGCTAACTAACAATATGGTATCCTAGGTTTACACTGTTTAAAAAATCGGACCTTAATATACAGTATCTTTACATAGTATTTTATAATGTTGTGATCCATTCCATGTATTGTATATAACTACTCAAGTACTGCTTCTTTTTCTAATATTTCAAGATGTAGAATTGAAATAATTCAATTTTTTCCCTTGTAAATCTCTATCTATATAGGCCTACATGAGCCATTTTTTCTCCTTGTAAGAGGAGTGGTTGAGTCAAGGCAAAATAATTTGACTTTGGGAAGAGAAAATAACATAGCAAGGGATTCCCAGTCCCCTCGCTCCGCCCCATTTAGTCGACTCTTACGACACGCAGAGGAGCACGGAGGAAATATTCTATCCCCCCCTCCCTCAGGGAGTCTATTGTAAATACCCTATTACACTTGCTCTTCACATACTTTCATACTTTTGCCTTTTTCCATCGTTTTCCCTCTCTTGCCGTCTCTTCCATTTCTCTTTCAACTTTCAAGGATCGCGAAGAAGACTCGTGCAACCTCTCTGAAAACGTGACTTTCTTTTTTCTTTTTTAACAAGTGATGCTTTCTTTTAATGATGCTGATCTCTTGCTCATTACTTCAACAGCTCTCTGAAAACAAGACTAGAATTTAGAGGACGAAACAGTCCTCAAGTTTTCAATTCATTATTATTATTATTATTATTATTATTATTATTATTATTATTATTATTAGTATTATTTTTATTATTATTATTATTATTTTTTATAATTATTATTATTATTATTATTATTATTATTATTATTATTATTATTATTATTATTATTATTATTATTTTCGTTTCAGTTATGTGAACTTACATCATGTCATTTGCTGTAATTTTTGTCCATTTATCTCCTCTACATACAATATGATGGTTTTAAAAAATCTGTTCTGAATAACAGAAAAAGTATAAATAACTGTTTTTGCCTGTTATGTGAAGACTAGACTAAATAAAAAAATAAAAAATCAGGGATCTCTACATCAGAGATCTTAAACAAGATTTGTTCTAAACATGTTTTTATCCTTCTATTTTAAGTAAATTTTAAAATCAATTATTGGTTTTTGAGCCTAAATGATTCTGATTTAAGTTTTCTTTCTTTGCACAGGTGTGGAGACAACTGGATGAGCAAGCCTGAGCCAGACCATCTCTTCTATGAAGAGTTTGTGTAGGCCTAATATCTAGATCTGACTGGACAGAAAGAGTTTCCTCATAGAGGGAAATTTATTTTGCTAAAGGTGATGTGAAAACTTAGAAAAAAACAAAAAAGCATTTGGTGGAAAGTGAAAGCATTGTTCAAAAAGTGTTTTATGGTACATAGAGTCAATGACACTACGAATCAGTTGTGATTAGTGAAATACTAGTAAGATGAAATAATTATCAGTGTCACTGGGGCAATGATCATAGTTACCCATCTTACGAAATATTGCCTTTATTAAAAACAAAGAAGTTTCAGTCTTATATAGCGTGCTGCAATCATACTGTAGAAATCGAGAGAGTTGAAGCGTTTCGTATCGAAACCGAATAGAATATATTGGTGATCGATGGACTGTACAAACAACATCATTTCTGTTTGTAGCCAAATTTCTTTTCTTAAGAAAATTGATTGAATGGTAGATTCGAAATATATTGCTCTCTTTGGCCAGACTATTTTTCCGTTTTGCAAAACAGAGTCGCATTTCAGAGACCAACCCTCTGTAATTAAGACTGAAACACAGTAATAATTGGTACTGAAGAAAGGAGAGAATGCTATGTTGCATTCTATTTTGACAGTGCACAGTGAATCAGTATTGCGTCATTGTTTATATTGCAAGTGTTATAGATTCTGAAATGCTGAACTGAACTACGATATATGTGAAATAACTTTTAGATATATTTTTTCTATAGTTACATATACAAGTATGTAATAATCTACATATTCTTAAAAGCATAACTGAATGATAATGAAAAAATATATAAATATTCATTAATGTATGCAGGTACTGCAGAGAATCTCAACACCAAAGTGTCTGTGATATAAACACCAATATTGAGGAGAATATAAACAGTAGGATTACAGTAAGAGGAAAATACAATCTTCATCATTCCCTTGTTTACACAAACGTTAATATATATCAACCTTGGAAGCCACTTTAGTGGAGACCAATTCCTATAACAAACGTGAGCAGATATGGCAACACAGCATCGAACTCTGGCATTTTGGAAGCATCTGTAAAAAGAATATAATATATATTTTGTAATACAATTAAAAAAGAATTGGAAGAAAAGGTGTAAAAATATTTTACGCTGTGTCCTGAATAATTCTTCAGGTTTTTTTTAATATCTCCAAGACATTTAAGTGCTTAAACACATAAAATTGCATTATTAATTTTGCTGATCAGAAAACCCCCAACAATTAGACATTATTACTAAACACGTAGGTTTTTTATTAGTCTTTTTTAAATTATATAAAGATAGATGTTTAAGAAAAAAAGTTTTATCATAGAGCTATATTTCATTGTTAATACTTATTAGTGATGCTTATTATTCAATCATTAGATAAGTGTATTTTCTTATAATAGTATTTTTAAGTCAAGACGAACAGAATTTGAAAAAAAAAATTATATCTTTAAAAGTTTTTGATAATATATTGTGGGTAGATATAATTTATAATTAGATATAAATGATAATATCAACTATATAAGATTCATTTTAGTCAGGCTCTAAAACTGACACAGGTGCAAGAAAAGCGATAAAAGACGCATCTAAAACAGCAGCAGGAGAAAATTCTTTCTTCCATAACGTCATAAAAGAGACGTACATCGGAGATAACAAAATAAAAAGTCAACCTTCTCTCTCTCTCCGTCATTTACTCTTGTGGAAGATCTCTCTCCAGTTCCCCTCTTCTCTCCCCTCCTCGTCCTGCTTTTTATGCCTTTCTGCTTCAGTGCTCTCCACTCCGGCAGGAGTGATCTTAGATTCCAACGCCTTTTGAGTTTTGGAGAGATTTTGAAAAAAAAGGACGCCCCTCCTACTCGTCCCTCACCACTACTTTGTCTTATGCCAAAGGATTTCTTTTCCGTTTTCGGCTTTTCCTTCTTCACCGTCATCTTCTGATCTTACCTCATCGATTTCAAGTAAAATTCCAAGTATTGGGGGCTGAGTAAGAGTGCACAAAAGGTCTCTTCTTTCGCTGCTGTTGAAAGACAGGCAATGCCTTTGTGGATAAACTATTGATGTTCTCGTGCATTAAAAAGGGATCATTTATACTCAGGGCGTGAAAATACACCCTTGTTGTTGAGAAGAGGTGAAAATAGACTTGCCTTTAATTTTATTTTGATCCGATATAAAGTCTGTTATAGACATCAAATAGCTCAGGTGAAAAATTTTGTCATTGAAAATTTGGACATCTTCAGCTATTGATTAGTCGACTCTGCTGATAGAAAAAAGTGCAGAAGAAAAGTCAACATTTTCGTAATAATAGTGCGTTGAAAATTCCTTCAAGGTGTCTTCTCCATATATTGCTAAAGAGCCCGTCACAAACCATCTGGGCATCATGGTCAAGATGGTACCCCGTCGAGGATGGCTAAAGCTGTCCTTTCTGGGTCTCTTAGCTTTGTGTGGCTTAGTCTACGTCTATTACTACTCCTCTACCACGGCAAACCCTCAGATCCTGAAAGAGAAGCCTTTACAGGAGTCACTTAGGAATCCAGGATCAGTAGCAGATAGACGGGCAGAGAGGCAGAGCGACGCTGGCTCTTGGCATAGTGATCTTAGTGATGCTGCAGGACAGGTGATTCCATCACATCACTGCAAGACCATTCCAGCACCCAAGACGGATGTCAACACCGTCGACCAGTTCCCAAAATTTGAGTTCCAGGTATGTTCCAGACGTGTACTCTTTTTATGCACAGAGTATTTAGGTACATAATTTTGCGCCTCTGTAGAGCATTAGCCATCAAGGAGGGCTCAGCTGTTGGGCTTGGAAACGTGTAATCTTTTTATGCACAGAGTATTTAGGGCTCAGCTGTTGTTCTTGGAAATTCTACTGTAGGATATTACTTATAAAAAAATACTAATATTGAATTTTCCTCAAGAGTACATAACGTGATATGGTAAAGATGAGTAATGACACTTGCAGCAATAACAAAAACTACATAAAAAATTATCTATTAAAAAACATAAGATTTCACAGACGCCATGAATTCATCAATATTCCCAAATAGAGTGAGAAATAAATAAAAATAAAATAAAATTGAAGACAACCCCAAATAACTGCTTTGTAACGGGATTTACATAGATTCCGGTCATCTGTAAGGAATATTAATGGATATTGAAAGGGTGGAATGTGTAGTCAGGTTAAAAACATATCATAATTGGCTATCTATTTGTTACTGTATATATATATATATATATATATATATATATATATATATATATATATATATATATATATATATATATATATATATATATATATATATATATATATATGACACTGAAAGATCAAAGTTTATGTGTTCATCGTACAATCATGAGTAATAAGAGATCAGTTTTGTTCAGAAAGAATTACTTTTAAATATGAAGAATTTTTTTCTTACAAACATTGCTATTATACCTTTGAAATTTCTGTTTTGTGTGTGTGAGAGAGAGAGAGAAAGAAAGAGAGAGAGAGAGAGAGAGAGAGAGAGAGAGAGAGAGAGAGAGAGAGAGAGAGAGAGAGAGAGAGAGAGAGAGAGATTTTTAAGTGTGAAACGTGAATATCTGAGTTACAGCAGAAAATCGCTAATGGAAGGCAGGAAAAGATTTGCCTCCCATACGAAGAAGTTTCTGAAAGACTTCATAATATTCAGCCTTTTCCCTCCACACTTCATTTAAAAAAAAAAAAACTTTAGGAGAGAACGTGGAAACCTCTTTAGAATAAGAATTTTCAAAAAATGAAATGAGAGTAATAAAGAGAAAGGGAATGGAATATATAATCATAAAAATGAAGAGTGATGGTGGGAAGACCGTGTTAATATTCAAAGAAGTCTCTTGATGAGAGGTATTCATGCCTACTGGAGCGTCCTCACCTCCATTTATAACTTTGGTCTCTCACATTTACGCTTGCCAGCACAATGGGGACAACTTTAGGCTTTAAAGAAGACTTGGAACAAATAACAGAAGACAAAAGACAGGCAGTTTATTTTCATACAGTGGCAGGGATTGTAATTATAGAATACACAAGAATGAGTACATACGACCTCTTGTGAAGAGTCTCTAACACATAGAAGTTTACTGTTTAGTATCCCAGGAAGAGAGTCTTGGAAGTAAGCATGACTTGGTACGTGTTTAGATTTTGTGGCAGGCAGGCGACTCGGTGTTTTTGTGTGTTCTCAGTAGAATAAATTTACTCAGTTCTCATTACTTATTATCCAATACTAATTTTGTCTGTTGAAGCAAATCCTTTACACATCAATGTTAACCTTGGCCAGAGCAGATTTTGTGCTTGCTAAGCAAAAATGTAGGTAGTATTATTTGCACTTAACAGTTATTAAAGGAGATTAGTCAAAAATAACATTGTATTACACACACACACACACACACACACACACACACACACACACACACACACACACACACACACACACACACACACACACACACACACACACACACACACACACACACACACACACACACACACACACACACACACACACACACACACACACACACACACACACACACACACACACACACACACACACACACACACACACACACACACACACACACACACACACACACACACACACACACACACACACACACACACACACACACACACACACACACACACACACACACACACACACACACACACACACACACACACACACACACACACACACACACACACACACACACACACACACACACACACACACACACACACACACACACACACACACACACACACACACACACCACACACACACACACACACACACACACACACACACACACACACACACACACACACACACACACACACACACACACACACACACACACACACACACACACACACACACACACACACACACACACACCACACACACACACACACACACACACACACACACACACACACACACACACACACACACACACACACACACACACACACACACACACACACACACACACACACACACACACACACACACACACACACACACACACACACACACACACACACACACACACACACACACACACACGAGGCAAGAAGGTTAAATGATGAAAGAAATGAAGAAGAGAAGAAAAATTTTCGTTACGGAATACTTCCAGACAAAGGGGAGATAAAGAAGATAATGACAGAAGATCAGGGGATGGGGCCTCATTAAGATTGTTATACACAAATGCTGATGGATTAGCTGGTAAGGCAGTAGAATTAAAAGATAGGATTCACAACAGTAAGGCAGATATAGTAGCAATTACAGAGACTAAGTTGAGTGAGGACATAAACAGTGTCACAGTTTTTCCTAAGGGCTTCAGAATACTAAGGGTCGAAAGATCTGAGAGGACTGGTGGAGGGATAGCACTGCTCATAAGTGAGAGGATTCAAGCTGAAGAGATAAACTTGGCTATAGAAAGTGAGTTCAGGGAATTTCTTGTTGCTCGCATAAATACTGGGTCAGAGAGCATTATAATAACTGTTGTATACAACCCACCAAGGAACCAAAATAGGCTTGAAATTTATGAGGAAAGTCATATAGGTACGATTGAAGTCATAAACTCAGTTGTTAACATGGCGCGGGAGAAAAAATGTAGGATTTTGATTATGGGAGACTTTAATCATAAAGAGATAGATTGGATAAATCTTGACCCACACAGTGGTGAGGACTCCTTTGGGGCAAGATTCCTAGATTGCGTACAAGGGAATTTCCTACACCAACATGTAATGGAACCAACAAGAGCCAGGGGTGGGGATGAGCCATCACTACTTGATCTGGTGTTCACAGATAATGTGTTGGATATTGAAAATATTGAGTATGAACCACCAATTGGAAAGAGTGACCACTGTGTGTTGTTGATGGAGTATATCATTGAAGACATTCTTCCTGAGAGTAGAGGCACTGAGGACATGAGGAGGAACTATCAGAAAGGAGATTACATCAAAATGAATGAGCTTTTTGCAGTTATTGACTGGAGAACCTTATTTTACAACAAATCTGTACAAGAAATGTATGACATCTTTTGTGAGAAATATGGGAAGATTGTAGATTGCTGCATACCTGTCACCAAAGTAGGTGTAATTCATGCCAGAGAGAAATGGTTCGATAATGGGTGTAAAAGAGCTAAGGAGTGGAGAGACAAATGCTGGAAAAGGTATAGGAGGAGAAAAAACATAAATGCCTGGCAAACCTACAAAAGAGCAAGAAATGACTACCTAAGTAAAAGGAGAGAGGCAGAGAAAGATTATGAGAGGGACATCACCAGGAAGGCGAAAGAAAATCCCAAGCTTTTCCACAGCTTTATCAGAGGAAAACTGAAGGTAAAAGAACAGGTTTTAAGGCTAAAGAGAGCGGATGGAAGCATCACTGAGACGGACGAAGAGATCTGCAAAGAATTGAACAAGGAGTTTCAGTCAGTATTTACAGTAGAAAATACCCCACCCCCTCAGATTGCAGTGATAGAAGCTCAAGGGCCGGTATTAGAGAACATCAACCTTACAGCCACAGAGGTATGCAAAGCGCTGATGGATTTAGATGTTCATAAAGCTACAGGTCCTGATGACATATCCCCTCATGTGCTTAAAAAATGCGCAAACACAATATCAGTGGCACTAAGTATCATATTTAAGGAGTCATTGGAGTCAGGGGAGATTCCAAGATGCTGGAAACAAGCAAATGTGATACCTATCTTCAAAAAGGGAAGGAGGGATACGGCTCTGAACTATAGACCAGTTTCCTTGACCAGCATAGTTTGCAAAGTTATGGAGAAACTACTAAGGAAACATATCTCTCTTCACTTGGAATCCTTCAACTTTTTGTCAGTGAGGCAACATGGCTTCAGAGAAGGAAGATCAACAGTAACAAACTTATTAGAATTTTATGATGAGGTAAGCCAAATCTTACAGGAAAGAGAGGGCTGGGCAGATTGCATATTCCTAGACTTCCAGAAAGCGTTTGACACTGTTCCACATGGGAGACTTATTAGGAAGCTGCAATCAATGGCTAGAATAGGTGGAAATGTCTTGGAATGGATAAAAACTTACTTAGAAGGAAGGGAACAGAGGGTTAGAGTAAGACACTCAGTGTCTGAATGGAGAAGAGTTAGTAGTGGAGTTCCACAGGGTTCAGTTTTAGGGCCACTTTTGTTCCTTGTATATGTAAATGACCTACCAGAGTCTGTAAACTCATTCATGAATATGTTTGCAGATGATGCAAAGATTGTGAAGAAAGTAAAAAACGAGAACAATGGTAGAGAACTTCAGGAGGATCTAAATAATCTGCATGAGTGGTCAGAAAAGTGGCTAATGAAATTCAATACCTCAAAATGTAAGGTAATGAGAATGGGTACAAGTGCAAGAAGGCCCAAGCTTGACTACTCGGTGGCTGGAGTACAACTTCAGGAGACAGAAAATGAGAGAGATCTAGGAGTAAACATATTGGCAGATTTGTCTCCAGAAATACATATAAATGGCGTAGTAAGGGCAGCATATGCATTCTTATCAAATGTAAGGGTAGCCTTCAGGCACATGGACAAGGAAATGTTCAGAAATATTTATGTAACCTATGTGAGGCCAAAACTCGAATATGCAGCCCCCTTTTGGAATCCGCACTTGAAAAAGCACATAGCTAAGCTTGAAAAAGTTCAAAGACATGCCACGAAACTGGTGCCAGAAATACGCAATCTCGGTTATGATGAGAGGCTGAGGGAGTTAGACTTGCCATCACTCGAAGCTAGAAGAGTAAGGGGGGATATGGTGACAGTCTTTAAATTCCTTCATGGTTATGATAGAGTGGATAGGGATCGATATTTCGATATGGCTGGCTCTAGAACTAGAGGTCATAGTTTGAAGCTTCGGAAGAAAACTTGTTTGCAGGATGTAAGGAAATACTTTTTCAGTGTAAGAGTAGTTGATAATTGGAATTCGCTAAGCGAGGAGGTAGTTAATGCTACCTCAATCCATAGTTTTAAGGACAGGTATGATAAGTATCACTAAGTCTAAAAATGGAACCGATCAGGAGACG
Source organism: Halocaridina rubra (assembly GCA_037179515.1). Lineage (NCBI taxonomy): Eukaryota > Metazoa > Arthropoda > Malacostraca > Decapoda > Atyidae > Halocaridina > Halocaridina rubra. The sequence goes on along the minus strand of JAXCGZ010010343.1, from coordinate 9,363 downwards.
GGAAGATACGAGCTTTGGGCTCTTTCCCGTAAACACAATTAGGTAATCACAATTAGGTAATCACACACACACACACACACACACACACACACACACACACACACACACACACACACACACACACACACACACACACACACACACACACACACACACACACACACAGGGAGACTTATTAGGAAGCTGCAATCAATGGCTAGAATAGGTGGAAATGTCTTGGAATGGATAAAAACTTACTTAGAAGGAAGGGAACAGAGGGTTAGAGTAAGACACTCAGTGTCTGAATGGAGAAGAGTTAGTAGTGGAGTTCCACAGGGTTCAGTTTTAGGGCCACTTTTGTTCCTTGTATATGTAAATGACCTACCAGAGTCTATAAATTCATTCATGAATATGTTTGCAGATGATGCAAAGATTGTGAAGAAAGTAAAGAACGAGAACAATGGTAGAGAACTTCAGGAGGATCTAAATAATCTGCATGAGTGGTCAGAAAAGTGGCTAATGAAATTCAATACCTCAAAATGTAAGGTAATGAGAATGGGTACAAGTGCAAGAAGGCCCAAGCTTGACTACTCGGTGGCTGGAGTACAACTTCAAGAGACAGAAAATGAGAGAGATCTAGGAGTAAACATACTGGCAGATTTGTCTCCAGAAATACATATAAATGGCGTAGTAAGGGCAGCATATGCATTCTTATCAAATGTAAGGGTAGCCTTCAGGCACATGGACAAGGAAATGTTCAGAAATATTTATGTAACCTATGTGAGGCCAAAACTCGAATATGCAGCCCCCTTTTGGAATCCGCACTTGAAAAAGCACATAGCTAAGCTTGAAAAAGTTCAAAGACATGCCACGAAACTGGTGCCAGAAATACGCAATCTCGGTTATGATGAGAGGCTGAGGGAATTAGACTTGCCATCACTCGAAGCTAGAAGAGTAAGGGGGGATATGGTGACAGTCTTTAAATTCCTTCATGGTTATGATAGAGTGGATAGGGATCGATATTTCGATATGGCTGGCTCTAGAACTAGAGGTCATAGTTTGAAGCTTCGTAAGAAAACTTGTTTGCAGGATGTAAGGGAATACTTTTTCAGTGTAAGAGTAGTTGATAATTGGAATTCGCTAAGCGAGGAGGTAGTTAATGCTATCTCAATCCATAGTTTTAAGGACAGGTATGATAAGTATCACTAAGTCTAAAAATGGAACCGATCAGGAGACGGGAAGATACGAGTTTTGGGCTCTTTCCCGTAAACACAATTAGGTAATCACAATTAGGTAATCACACACACACACATACACATATATATACATATATCCTTCTAAAGTAGGTAAACAAATAAGCAGACTTGACTTGGTGTTGCTTATGGCTAGTCAGTCTGTGGTAAAACTTGTATATATAACAGCAAGACTTTTTCAACAGAATATAGTATTGGTATTGCAATTCATATTTCACAATTTAAGTGCATAATTGAATAATTATTTAACTAAAATTCTAAACTGCGAAACCAATCGAATTACTTCCCAAAATATGAAATCAAAGAAATGTGTATTGAATATACAGCTACAACATACAGCCAATTCTCTTCCATTAGAAATAATAAAGAACAGAGATGGCGCAGGTTGAAACCTTTAACCACAACAGGAACAACCTACAGATTGAGAGGAAAGGAGAGAGAGGGTGGCCAGGGAATTGGACAGAGTTGGAAATACAAGAGTAAATAATAATAGTAATAATGATGATGATAATAATAATAATAATAATAATAATAATAATAATAATAATAATAATAAACCTTTATTTCCATTATACAATGGGTATTCGTCAGCCGGGGCAAGCCCCAACCCCCCACTGTGGTGACCAACCACAGCAGTAACCTGCTAGGAAATAGAAAGGGACTGAACTTTCACCATTACAGGAGACCACAAGTTTTCTCTTTTTTAGCGAGTCCAGTGCTTCCATTTTCATACATTGTGGAAACCACATTATCTATTAAATACTGTGATATCCTAATATAATGACATATTTAGAGTCTACTGTCTCTCGTAACTGCTTTTCAGTTTCCTTATATGTTGTCCATTAATGCCAACATGAAAAAAAGTTAAAAAATTTTAAGTAAAATTTGGTCCTAAAAGTAGAAGAGGCAGTGATCGCAAATATTTGCTATATTAGAAAAATTATACTACAATGCTCCAATATCTGTGTCATATGTATGTTTTCCTATAATATTTAACCTTGATATATTATAAATCATATATTTTCATATCTCTCATTGGTTATTGATGCAAGGGCACTGTTTATTAAGTTTTTATCTTTCTTTCCAGCCTGCTTGGATGAGAGGTAAAGAATTCTGGGATACCAATTTCGAGAAACGTTACCTGAAAAGAAGGGCCAAATGGAAAAAGCTACCCCTCAAGGTAAGAGTTTGTTTTGATACAAAACCAACTGCATGGGATATTCGAAGTATAATGTTCTTCAAGATCTGTGTAAATTTTGCAGTTTTCTCTGATGCCATTACTTTATACTAGATGTCAAGAGATTCCCTACCTTCAATTCATATATATATATATATATATATATATATATATATATATATATATATATATATATATATATATATATTTTTACCCTTATAGGGTAAAATGGCTAAGTCAAAGAAAAACCTTTACACCTTGCAAGAGGAAAATATAAAATAGGGGATTCTCAGTCCTCTCACTCACCTTAGCTGTCGACTTTTATGTTACATAGAGGAACATGGAAGAGGTATTCTTGACTTCCCTTCACTACAGGGGAAGAAAGATAAAAATTCTTTATTAGAGAAAGCGAGAAAGACTATGGGAGGTGGAGGCCGCTCAGATCCTCATCTTGACTGAACTCACCCAATTCCAAGATAGAAAGGAAAAAATATTGAGTCATACCTAAAGAAAGAGTGAGCATTGGAGGCAAAGGACTATTAGTAGCTCACTTGAATATATATCCAGTTCCAAGATAGAGAGGAGAAATTGTGGAGTAATAGATAAAGAATGAGAATGGGAGACAAAGGCCACTCAAGACCTCACTTGGATAGAACCCATCCAATTCCAAGAAATGGGTGGATTCTATGTAGTTAAGATGTTGAATTGCCTCTGCCTCTGGCGGCAGGTCGAGGGTTCGAGCCCCGTCACGGACTGAGGTTAGTAAGGGCATGCACTCAGGGTAACGATTACATCTGCCAAAACAAGTCCTTCGCAAGAAGGCAACCGTCCTAGCCCTTAGTTGAAATGGGAGTTCGTGACGTAAAACCGAAACCAACCAATCCCATGCTAAGCTTTTCCTTTTCCTCCCATGCTCACACTCTTCTACTTCTTACTATGCATTTTCTTTTTCTTCCTCGGGGATGGGTTATAATAAGTTTCGATGCTTGTCTGGAAAGTCGATTAAATGGGGCAGAGAGAAGGGACTGGGAATGTCAAGGCACATTCTGGAGGGAAATCTGCTGCAAGAACCCAAGTAATTGGGTCTATGAATGTGTGCGGTAGAAAAAAAAAGCAAGATCTTGCAAGCACGTTCGTGAGAAGAATGGATGAGCTAGTGTTGAGTGAAACAAAACTGTAATGGAAAAGTGAGCTGTATTTTGGGAGTGTGGTGGGTAGGGTATATGGAGTAGATGAAAGGCAAGTAAGAAAAGGATTGGCCCTGTTGGTGAGTGAGGAGCTACGATATCATATAGTTGAATTGAAGGAAGTGTTATAAAAATCTGAATAGGTAGAAATTAGGTTATGGGTGAGGTTTAGGCGTTTTTGATTGTATATGGTCTTGATAATGTGAGATGTGGAAAGGTAGGAGAAGAAATTATGAAATGATTTGAAAAATATGTGAATATGTTGTCGTTACGAAATTTGAACACTAAAGATGGCAACGAGGCAGTGAATGGTGTAATTGAGAAATATGTTGTGCTTGATGGAAATGAGAATGGAGAGAAAATCATAGAAATGTTTATAGACAGATGAGTGCTAATACTGTACAAGTATTTAAAAATAATGATCTGCATGAGCATACATGACTCAGAGTAAAAGTTGGTAGAGGAATCGAAACAACATTAATGATTATGTAGAGGTGGAAAAGAAGGCGAGTGGCAGAATATTGGCTGTGAATGCGCAGGGAAGTGCAAGGGTTAGGATGTCTGAGCATTATTTAGTGAAAAAAATAATAAAGTGAAAGAAAGGTGGAGAAAAAGGAGGCTGGAGAGTGATGAAGATATGCTGAAGGTGAGCAACGCACTCACTTGGCGAGGGGATTTCATTCGTTCTTGCCTGTAGAGACCAATTTAGTGCATTAGTTGCGATATATAAAGTGCTTTTTGTGAGCTAGGAATAATTATTAGTTCAAGATGCTTAGAGGGTGTAGTTATCATTACAGTAAAGATATGGAATATTGATCAATACTTAACTGTGCTTTTTCATCTGTTCTCTGATTAGTTTATACATCTTATACATGTGTATTTGGTTTTTGTTCGTATTGCCAGTGAAATTGTTTTTATATATAGATTTATTTGCCTCTTATTGTTTAAGCTAAAGTAAAAATCTCGTGCATATGAAAAGAGTAAGGTCATAAAATCAAATTAGTCTAAGATCTTGATTAATAAACCATGAGCACAAGAGAGAAAACCTTTATTGACATGTGAAGTCTCTTCCATATTTCTGTGTTTGATTGAAAGAGTAGATGCTTTTCCAAGTTTGGATATTCGTACGTATTTAGGAAAATTTTCCCCTGATATTTGGTGGAAATGATAAGTAATAAAGTGCATGAGCAAATAATGATGAACCAATAAACTTAACAAGAATCGTGTTGGAGTATGTACTATTGGTTATAAGTAAGTGAAAATGATGAACTCATTACTATTACTAATTTTTTTTATTTTTTTTTAATGAGGGGATAGATTAAAATATTCATATATAAAACAGATTCATAAACATTTATTGTTATTCTTCTCTCTTTTCTTTTCATAGGTATTCTTGATGCCTCATTCCCACAATGATCCTGGCTGGTTGAAGACCTATGAAGAATACTACTTCCATCAAACCAGCAAAATTCTTCATAACATGATTGAAAAGCTCAAAATTCACTCAAATATGACCTTTATATGGTCTGAAATATCTTTCCTATCCCTGTGGTATGAGAGGTAAGAATCCACTTTGGTCTAATCATTCACATTTATTCATTAAGGCTTGTATTTATTTCTTTATCAACCCCTTTACAGAATAATGTTTGTCTTTGGAGGCCTATTCGCTAACATAAACAAAATTCATAATTAATATTACTACTCTGTCTGTTGATATTCCATGCATTAAAGGTAATTCGCATCACAAAAACACAAGCAACATTGCAGTTAATCTCATTTTATGTAACTATACTGAATATTCTCATATGTATCTAACTTCAGTTTGTCATTAACAAAATTACATAAAACTATGATAAAAAAAACCTGCATATTGACTCAAACATTTCAATACTACTAAGAAATTCTGCAGTAAATAATGGAGGAGAGCAGATATAACTGCTTAGGTAGGTTACTGAATATAATGCCTGTCTGCCACATTGGAAGTTGCAAATGCCAAAAAGTCTCTTACATCTTCTCATAAGAATGTAACATTGCTTATAGAGTACATGTTTTCTGGTAATGTAAGTCATGTATTTATTTACAGAATTTATCAATTACTATTATTATTATTATTATTTTCATCTTTTTAGGGCACATCCTACTCTGAGACAGCAGTTGAAAGAGTTGGTATCGTCAGGTCGCCTTGAGATAGTCACTGGTGGCTGGGTTATGACAGATGAGGCTAACGTTCACCTGTATGCTATGTTAGACCAACTCATTGAAGGTAAGGGAACTGGTTTGGAGAAAATGATTCGAACAAGTGCAAAGATTACACGGTTTCATGATTGGAAGAGGCCTCTCTGTAACTTAGCTCTGGAATCATTATATTTCTTATTCATGCTCAAGTTGCTCAGTAAGCAAGTGCTGTTTATATAGTTAAATATGTAAAAGTGCCTGTAATTCGTAATTTGCTGTCACTCTTAATCCTTAGAAAGTCTTGAGAGTTCCTTATTCCTTTTACAGGACATCAGTGGCTGTCCAATGTATTAGGGGTGCGCCCAATAAGTGGGTGGTCTGTTGACCCATTTGGACATGGTGCAGCAGTACCATATTTACTGAGAGAATCTGGTGTCAAAGGCACTGTAGTGCAGCGTATTCACTACGCTTGGAAGCAGTGGTTAGCAGAACAGCAGTTGGGAGATTTTCACTGGAGACAAGTATGGGATGCAACAGGAGACAGTGATATTCTCTGTCACAATAGGCCCTACGATATATATTCTATTAAACATTCCTGTGGTCCTCATCCCCAAATTTGTCTTGGGTACGATTTCCGTAAGGTAAGTGTTAATCTTTAGTGCCTGTGTTTCCTTATTATATAATTTGTCGTTTTGATATTGTTATGCTAAGTAAAATAAAAGAATATCTATTTATAATGCTGTTTCCTCTTTTATAGGTTCCTGGAGAATACACAGAATATACAATAAAGTCAGTGCCAATTGATGATCACAATGTTAAACACAAGGCTGAGCTACTCTTAGAACAGTATGGACGTACAGGATCTTTGTATCCTCACAATGTTGTTCTTGTGCCTATAGGTGATGATTTTAGATATGACCATGCAAGTGAGTGGGATCAACAGTATGCTAGTTACTCAAGATTGCTAAACTTTATTAATAGTGATCCAAAATACCATGCTAATATTCAGTTTGGAACACTGAAAGACTATTTTGCTGAGGTACAAAATCGAATGCGTGATTATCCAAGCCTTCAAGGTGATTTCTTTGTTTATAGTGATATCTTTAGTGAAGGTCGCCCTGCTTACTGGAGTGGCTATTTTGCAACTAGACCTTATTGGAAAGTGTTAGATCGTCAGCTAGAATCGTCTTTGCGATCAGCTGAGATTCTTTATACTTGGGCTTATGCCTGGGCAGTACAAGAAGGCCAGACAAGAGTGGTACAACTTTTAGAAAAGGATTATGAAAAATTGGTGCGTGCTCGGAGGAATCTTGCATTATTCCAGCATCATGATGCTATAACAGGAACTTCTAAGGCATATGTAATGCATGATTATGCCATCAAACTGCATGAAGGACTTCATGACACTATTGCCATAGCAGGTGAGGCAGCTGAAGCTCTATTGTTGACACCAGGAGCTATGTCATCATTAGACCACAGGGCAGCACCACTTAATCATCTGCAACCAGACTTTGAGAGAGCAACGTATGAACGTTTACCACGGAAATTGCCTATAACAGTACCTCGTGATCAGCCTCGGTTGATGGTGATGTTCAATTCTTTAGGTCAGCGTCGTTATGAAGTGATTAAGGTTTTAGTGTCATCACTTGATATAAGAGTTACTGATGAGCATGGCCATGAGGTTCCTATTCAAATAAATCCTGTTTGGAATGATACTGGAAATGGGATGGCCATTCTGTCTACTCAGTATGAACTTTTATTTTTGGCTGATTTACCACCTTTGAGTGTCATTACTTATAGTATCCATCGAACACACAAGAGTACTATGGATAATAGGGCTTCCGTTTATTCTAATAATTATGCACCAGCCCCTGACCAAAACTATTCTCCACCATTTGAAACACGTGATGTACTTCCTGGTGACATTCAACTCGAGAGTGATCAAATAAAGCTTTTGTTTGATGGCACAACAGGTATGCTTCGTTCCATTACTGACAAGAGTAGTGGTCACGTTACCCAGACAGCAATTCGTTATGCTGCATATCCCTCTGCTCAGTTTAAATCAGGTGCATACCTGTTCAAGCCAGACCCTAATGCTAGAGAACCTGAAGAGGATGTTCTTTCAGGAGCTAAACCTCGCCTTTTTATACACTCTGGTCCTGTGGCATCAGAGTTAAGTGTAATGTTTGGATCAGTACTTATGCATACAACTCGCATCCTACATGTATCTCATAAGCCTCTTGCATCAGCTGTATATATGGAAAATGTGTTTAACCTAGGCGGTAAATATAATAGCACAGAGACGCCAGGGTTTCCTCCACACTTCCGTGAGACGGAATTGTTCATGCGTATTATGACTGATATTGACAATGGACCAGAACCAGTATTTTATACTGACCAGAGTGGTTTACACCTACAGAAGCGTGTGCGCGTTCAGCGTATTGGCATTCAAGGAAATTACTACCCTGTATCCTCAGCTACAATGATTGAAGATGCTGGACCTGGTAGACGGCTTACTCTTCTTACTGACCATGCAACGGGTGCTGCATCTTGGCAACAAGGCTGGTTGGAGGTCATGGTTGAAAGAAGAACCTTTTATGATGATGCTCGAGGTATGGGTGAAGGTGTCACCGACCAAAAACGAACAGTTGGTCGTTATTGGCTATTAGTTGAAAATTCACAAGGTCCAGAACCAGTGGCCCGTCTTTCACTAGCTGCTCATCATCTTTCAAATGATCTCAATTACCCAACTATTCCACTAATCAACGAAGGTATCAATGCAGATCAACTAAATTCAGGTGCTCATCTTATGACCAGACCTTTGCCCTGTCCTCTTCACTTAATGACATTCCGTACTCTGCCAGAGCCACAGTACCCAAGTTTGTTGCCATCTCGAACAGCGCTGATGATACTCCACAATCAAGCTTCTTCTTGTACCACTTCAGCTAGTGTTGCAACCTGCAGTGGCTTAAATGATTCACCTTTTCCTGGCACTAAACTTACTCTCCAGGTAGGTTTTTTATTTATATTATTTTGTGCAACCTTCAACAAAATCTTTTGCGGCCCTTTGAATATGAGACATGCTCGATAGCGCGATATCTTATTTGGTGAATCGGTGTTTTCTTTTTTAAAGATTTGCTTCCCCAAGAAAATATACTTCGTTTAGTATGTGCTGATTCTTTACATAAAAAGAGCATAATGCCTTAATATACAATGAAGTAAGAACAGATATATAATAAAGGAATGGACTTTTATGTTAATGGGAAAGCTCCTCGTACATATATTCATTAAGCAAAATATATGTGTATGTTTGTGTGTGTGCGTGCTTGTACACACACACATATTTGGATATAGATGGCTGTGAAAGAAAATTAAAATTAATACTTAGTGCAGGATGTAATGACGTACTTTTTTAGTGTAAGAGTAGTTTGGTAATTGGAATTCGCTAAGCGAGGAGGTAGTTAATGCTAACTCAGTCCATAGTTTTAAGGACAGGTATGATAAGTATCACTAAGTACAAAATGGAGCCGATCAGGAGACGGGAAGATACGATCATTGGACTCTTTCCCGTAAGCACAATTAGGTAATATCT
>JAXCGZ010010342.1:32500-35135 GCA_037179515.1 Halocaridina rubra | reverse complement strand
GAGGATAATAATAACCGAAAGAAGATTTTGATTAAAATAAAAAAGTTGTCTAAGAAATATTAATTTAGTCGTCAATCAGATGTGAGCTGCTGTATTAACAAACTTATTGAAAGATGAAGAATTATATATTTTTCTATTATCAATGAATGTACTTGCAATAGCTCTTTTTGTACTTATCTGTATAATAATAATAATAATAATAATAATAATAATAATAATAATAATAATAATAATAATAATAATAATAATAATAATAATAATAATAATAATAATAATAATAATAATAATATAATAATAATAATAATAATAATAATAATAACAACAACAACAACAACAACAATAATAATAATAATAATAATAATAATAATAATAATAATAATAATAATAATAATAATAATAATAATAATAATAATAATAATAATAATAATAATAATAATAATAATAATAATAATGATAATCGAGCTTCCTCGTCGGAATCGAACCTAGGAACTTTGGTCCAGAACTCCACAACTTAGTTCACTAAACCACAGAGGTGTATGTAAGAGATTAAACTGGTATATTTACTGATATCACATAGACGGAGGGACGCTACTGCCACCATTAATCTCAATTTTGCCCACTTCTCCAACCCACCAGTGGTCAGTGTACATAGTCAATTCTCCTCCTCAACATCCAAGGTTTAGGTGATAGAATAAATGAAATGCAATGACCATTATTTTGGTATGATAGGATCTGGAATATTGCTCTATAGATGACGTCATTGTGTGAATGATTCCCATATATATATATATATATATATATATATATATATATATATATATATATATATATATATATATATATATATATATATATATATATATATATACACACACATGGATAGATAGATAGATTGATAGATAGAGTGATAGACAGATAGAGAGACAGACAGACAGACAGACACAGACAGACGGACGAATGGATAGATAGATAGATAGATAGATAGATAGATAGATAGATAGATAGATAGATAGATAGATAGATAGATAGATGACAAGCGAACGAGAGAGAGAGAGAGAGAGAGAGAGAGAGAGAGAGAGAGAGAGAGAGAGAGAGAGAGGAGAGAGAGAGAGAGGAGAGAGAGAGAGAGAGAGAGAGAGAGAGAGAGAGAGAGAGAGAATCCCTTGGATAATACAATTCAACTTTAACTGTTCATAATTTTGCAAATTCAATAACTGGGAATGGATTTAAAATATTTAGGGGGAAATAATCAACAGCCATAATCATTTCAACTTTAAAAGGGAAAAAACTCTATTAGAAAATGAATAAAGTTCTGGCGTGAATCGACCTAGAAACACTATTCTGTACGTTGATGTCCCTCCTAGAATGCTTCCATAAATGCTACAACCTTCACATCAACGGTAAGAATTCTTTTAAAAATAATCATTCTAGCTTAATTCCATCTAGAAACACCATCTCACAGGGTAACATTTCTCCTAGAGTTCTTCCATAAACAATCAGAGAAAACTTTTAATAGCCATCGTCACTTTAATTTTAAGCGTGAGACACTTGAAAAATAAATGTATCTCGATCTCGAAACAATACCTCACAGGTTGAGGCCCTGCCTAAAATGCTTTCATAAAGATCTATGATCAATTCTTAATGGTCAATATCACTTTAACTTCAAACCCAGCCACTAAGGGGGCAAGCCAGCCTCAACTTGGTGCCGGCCCCAAGCCCGGGTAGATGGAGAGGGTTGGCGGTAGGAAGGGCATCAGGCCATAAAAATTTTGCCAAAACCAAAATATGGCCAGTACAGATAACTGGCCAGAAACATCGACCCCACATAAAAGTGGGAAAAGAAGAAGAAGAAGAAGAAGAAGAAGAAGAAGAAGAAGAAGAAGAAGAAGAAGAAGAAGAAGAAGAAGAAGAAGAAGAAGAAGAAGAAGAAGAAGAAGAAGAAGAAGAAGAAGAAGAAGAAGAAGAAGAAGAAGAAGAAGAAGAAGAAGAAGAAGAAGAAGAAGAGAAGAAGAAGAAGAAGAAGAAGAAGAAGAAGAAGAAGAAGAAGAAGAAGAAGAAGAAGAAGAAGAAGAAGAAGAAGAAGAAGAAGAAGAAGAAGAAGAAGAAGAAGAAGAAGAAGAAGAAGAAGAAGAAGAAGAAGAAGAAGAAGAAGAAGAAGAAGAAGAAGAAGAAGAAGAAGAAGAAGAAGAAGAAGAAGAAGAAGAAGAAGAAGAAGAAGATCACTTTAACTTCAAAAGTTATAATTCTTTATATGAACAAAATTCTAGTGTGAATCAATCGAGGAACATGACTTCACAAGCAGAGATGTGCCATTCATTGCAACCATAAACATATATCGAAGTCACTTCCTCTTATCAAAGACACGAAACGACCCCACAATGCATCTGAATGGTCAATGCAGTCGTGCATATTGAAGCTATGAATATAAATGAGAAATTTCAGTGCCTAGTTACATACCAACAGTAGAGGAATGTAAAAGTTCATAAATGCAATTTTGGATAGTTTGAGTCATTGGTAATTGCAGCCTGCATATGTCATTACCTATTTATGATTACATTTCCTGTTTTTTTCTAGTTTGTGCCATCAATAACTGCAGTTTATTTGTGTGATTACTTATCTATGATTACGAAAACAA
>JAXCGZ010010342.1:17500-25000 GCA_037179515.1 Halocaridina rubra | reverse complement strand
CTTCCGATTTAACTCGCTCTGCTTTTATTTGGTTCAGAATCGCTGTACTCCTCAGATTCAAAGGATTAAGGCTTCCTTTATAAGAAGGAAAGTTGATGACCTTAACTCCCCTCTCACTAACTAATGCTTCTGGTCCTTAGCCAAAGACTTCTCCAATAACTTCTGTAACTCAAGCTTTCCCCCTCTCATTCGTTCTGATGGTTCTATAGCTTGCTCTCCCACTGACAAAGCCACTCTCGTTGGTTCTCATTTTTCTGCCAACTCTTCTATAAATGATTCCAGAGCACCTGTTCCTCAATCTTTATCCCTCTCTAACCCTATACCCTCCCTTATCTTCTCTTCACGCAAAGCTCACAAGGTTCTTCGCTCGCTAAAGACGAACAAGGCATCTGGTCCCGATGGCATCAAGGCATCAAGGTTCCTAAAGGAGTTTGCAGCTGAACTGGCTCACGTGCTTTGCCGTATTTTTCGCCTCATTCTGTCAACCAGTATCTATCCTTCATCTTAGAAGCATGCTCTAGTTCAACCTGTTCCTAAGAAGGGTGACCGCTCTATTCCTTCAAACTACCGACCCATTGCCCTAACCTCACCTACTACTAAAGTTTTTGAAACTTTGCTCAATGCTCATTTCTTGAAACTCCTTGAATCTAACTCACTTATCTCAGATCACCAGTACGGCTTCCACAAGGCAAGATCCACTGGTGATCTCTTGTCCTATCTTACTCATGTATGGTCATCTTCTCTGAGGAACTATGGGGAATCCTTAGTCGTCGCCCTTGATATCTCTAAGGCTTTTGACAGAGTCAGTCACAAGGCTCTCTTGGCCAAACTCCCTGACTATGGCTTTACCCCTTCTTTCTGTTCTCTGATTTCCAGTTTTCTTATTGACCGTTTTATATCTGTAGTTGTTGATGGCGGAACATCTAGCCCTTTCTCTGTTACCAGTGATGTTCCAAAGGGCTCTGTTCTTTCACCTACTCTGTTTTTCTCTTCATCAATTATCTTCTACAATCCCCATCTTCATTTCTTCTTCATGCCTTTGCTGATGATTCTACCCTTCACCTTTCTTCTGCCTTTTCTTCACAATCTTCAAATGCTACTCGTAATCAGTCTCGTATCAGTCTTTCTTCTACTCTCAACTCCGATTTGCAGAGAGTATATGAGTGGGGCACTCAGAATTTAGTTAAATTCAATGCCTCCAAGAGACAGTTTCTGGCTATCTCTTTATCTTCTCCTCCTCCTTATAACTCCATTGTCTTCGAAACTAACGAAATTTACCCTCTTAATTCTATCAACATAGTAGGAATCCATATAGCCTCTAACTTGTCTTGGAGGAATCACATAATCCAAATTTCTAACTCTTCATCCAAAAAATTGGGGGTTTTGTTTCGTTTTCGTCATTACTTTTCCTCTTTACAGTTACTTAAAATTTATAAAGGTCTTATCCGTCCCTGCTTAGAATAGTACTCACACATCTGGGGTGCTTCTTCTTACGCTTATCTCCTTGATAAGCTTGAATCTAAGGTAGTCAAACTCATTAATGATCCTTCTCTTATTTCTAATCTGGATTCTCTCTCTCTCATATGCGAGTTGCATCCCTCCCCCACTGCCGAGGCCGCGTGGCCTCATCTCACAGGTACTTTGTTGAGATTTGTGGCTAGCGGATTGGTCGGTGCAGCGACTGCTTCTTCCCATCTACCTCCAGACTCCGGAATTCTCTTCCTCCTTCTGTCTTTCCTAATTCTTATGACCTTTCATCTCAGGGTCTAGTCCTCCATTCCTCTAGTCCTCTGTACATTGACTGTTTTTTTTCTGTCTGTTGTTTTCCTTTGTGTGACGTTACCTCGTCTCTGCCTTGTCCTTAACCTTTTTCTTTTCCTTCGTCTTGGTATTTTCTCGTGCCCGGGCCTTTATTGATGAGGGCAGTTTCTGCCTGTCCCGGTGTCACACTCATAAAAAAAATACATACATTGATTCATCTATTCATATATTTTCATGAGAGAGAACAAAAATTTGTACGAATATAAATATATAAACAAAAGATAGTGCTTACTTTGACCATCATGGTTAAATAAAGACAAAAGAGAAGAAAAGGAATAAAAAAAACGAAAAAAAAACGAAGAATGACCCTTGAAGGTATAATTCCTATGTTTAGATACTGGCTTTTATAGTGGTGTATATATAGCATAGCTGTAACGCCAATATCTCTGAAGAGGTGCAGCCTGGACAATACCTCCTCTTTAATCAAAGGCATTCCAGCTAAAGGGTAGCGCCTATTATGAATAATTACCGGCTTTGAATAAAAAAAAACACTGATCTACTGGTGCCCAATTCATAGATGAAAATAGATAGTGAATAATAGACTTTCTTGGAAGTACTGTGATGGTCACTGTTGTCCACATAAATAATTGGATTTCTGGTTGAACGTTAGACTAATTCTCCAGCAGACTGGATACCAGATTATTTCTATTCATATGCTACATCTATAACGTGTACGATATGTGGGCAAGAACATGTTCCATATATCATGGATAATTTACAAGTCTCGACGAAAAACGAGAAATAATAGATGGCTTTTGCAAATGATTTACATTTGCTCTCTAATATTACACACTATCTACATATTGTGTCTTTAATATATTAGGTTTTAATAATAATAGTAAAAAAAATGATAATAATAATAATAACAATAATAAAAAAATACTACTACTACTACTACTACTACTACTACTACTACTACTACTAATAATAATAATAATAATAATAATAATAATAATAATAATAATAATAATAACAATAATAATAATAATAACTATAAAAATATATCATGATTTGGTTTCAAAATTTACATAGGCATTACCGTTTGAAACCATTCTGTACATACACGTGTTTTACACACATATATGTAATAATAATAATAATAATACAAAATTACGAACTCCTTTCTTAAAAATGAAATCGCAAATTTATTTAATAGATATTATCCACAAATTACCCCTAATATAGCATTTTATAATAACTTGAAACGTAAAACAATTTTAAATCATAAAGAACAACTACCTCAACCCTTCTGTTCATTGGTTGTATATGTTTTTAAGTGTCCAATTTGTCAATTGGCCTATTATGGCTGACTGAGAAGTCATTAACAATAAGATACCATGAACACAAGGAGCTGAGTTTCAGAACTAACAGACACCTGACAAGACCTCTGGCATCAGGCATTAGGGAACACTGCCATAAAAAATGTAAGTGTGATTTCTCAATAAGCGATTTTAAAATAGCTTACAAAGGAAAAGATGAGACTGAAATTAGAATTGCAGAATCACTTTTACTTAAAAGAGAGAGCCCCGAATTAAATTTAGATTCCTTAAGCTATCCTTTAAAAATATTCTAATGTGGTCCATTGCATTAACTTTTAAAATTTTTTTGTATTTTTAATTTGATTCTTATATGCGTATATATATGGATATGTATATACATGTAATTTTGTTTTTATTAATTGTTGTTATTTGTTCTTTGTACATATATTGAGTTTTACTGTTTTGTTCTGTTTTTCTAGGTATAGGCATGAATATGAACTCAGTGAAAGCTTGAAACGTTGCAAGATGGTGTAGAAGACAATTGGAATAAAAAGTTGAAAATGTACTGGCAGGTGATCGTTCTACAATTTATTATTATTATTATTATTATTATTATTATTATTATTATTATTATTATTATTATTATTATTATTATTATTATTATTATTATTATTATTATTATTGTTATTATTATTATTATTATTATTATTATTATTATTATTATTATTATTATTATTATTAGTAGTAGTAGTAGTAGTAGTAGTAGTAGTAGTAGTAGTAGTAGTAGTATTTAATCTTCATTACTGAAGGCATCGTGATATTACAAGCAGGAAATATACCCTGCATACATGTATGCAACAAAAACACTCCACATTATATATTAACGAAAATATACCAAAAGGGTCCATGGTAACACAGTAGATAGAATATCCAATTTGGAAGTAGACAGAACCGCAACTGATCCCACCGAGGGGCTTTAGGAAAGACATCCATTCCTAATTTACCAAATTCAACATGCTTGCGTCTACCCTCATCACAATGAAGACTAATTGTGACACATTAAAATACACTAAATAATCAAAAGCGATAAACATTATAACAAATACTAAAAAAAAAAAGGCTTGCTTTGGCGGAAGAAAAATAAAATAGAGAAAATTTATCCTTTATAATATTTCCTTTATTACACCAAATAAAAACCTTTTAAGAAGTCCAAAAAAGAAAGGAATATGAAAGAATGAGTTAAAAACTTTTCTAAATATAATTTTCGTGCCAACAAACTTGCTATTAGCAATAATCACACTTCCTCTTCCGACATCTTTTTTTTTTATATTCAGATATATCATTTATTCCTTAGATTTATTTATTTCTCTTTAATTTCCTGCAACGATTTTTTTTCAGATATATATTCTCTTTTTTAAATTAATACTCTTCAGTTCTTTGTTACTCTGTTTTTATCAAATCATATTGTTTTGAATTTCATTTTCTTAAATTTTTTTGTAATTTTTCATTTGCTTGTCTCAAATGCGAATATTTTTAAAATTACTTTATACTCATCATATTTTTTCATCTGAGATTTTCCCGTTATAATCTTGATTATATTTCTTGTTATCGCAGGACCGATATTGGCAAATGGATCAGCCTTCCAATGTATCGGTATCGAGGGGAGATGAGTAATAAGTGGTATCGTTTTCCAATGGCAAAGAAATACTCTGAATTTGCATCGCACCAGAAACTTTGATGAATCAGTAATGAAAGATATGTTTTGCGGTGTCATGTAAAATATAAATAAATATGCTAATAATAGTAGTAGTAGTGGCAGTAGTAGTAGTAGAAGAAGAAGCAGGCTACCAAGTCGTCTATTGAACGTTCTATTCGTGTTCCCGAGCCCCACGAGCATGCAGTTAACACTCTTGACCTATTACTTCTAATCCTTCTAACTACTCATACTATGTGCTTTCCCCTCTTGGTAAATCTGACCACTCTCTGATCAACATCTCTTCCATTTTCGCGACCTCTCCTTCAATTCCTCCTACTCAGCGCCTCCTTTGACACTTTGAGAGTACACAACTTGATTATTTGGGTATCTATTTCTTTGACTTCCCATGGGGTGACTACTGCTTTCGGACCCACAACCCTGACCGTGCCTGCTACGTGGCTATTCAGGTCAGGGATCGGGCATACCAGTCGTACCAAGCCTCTCCTTCTATTTTAACTCACTCTGCTTATATTGCAGCTAGAAATCGCTTCACTGCTCAGTTTCGAATGTCTAAAGTTTCCTTTCTAAGAAGGAAAGTTAACGACCTTAACACTTCTCCCACTGATAAATGTTTCTCCTCCTTAGTCAAAAATACCTCCAAAAACTTCTGTAACTCAAGCTTTCCCCTTCTCATTTGTTCTGATAGTTCTACAGCTAGCCCTCCCACTGACAAAGCTTCCGTAAGCAATTCCATGGCAACTGTCCCTAGTACTTTACCCCTTTCTCACCCTATGCCCTCCCTTGTTCTTTCTTCACGCAAAGTCCATATGGCTCTTCCCTCTTTAAAGACGAACAAGGGACCTGAACCTGATGGTATCCCTGCAAGGTTCATTAAGGAGTTTGCAGATGAACTGGCTCCCGTGCTTTGGTGTCTTTTTGGGCTCATTCTTTCAACCAGTACCTATCCTTCATCTTGTAAGCATGCTCTAGTTCAACCTGTTTCTAAGAAGGGTGACCGCTCTTTTCTTTCATACTACCGGCCTATTGCTCTAACTTCATATATCGCTAAAATATTCGAAATTTTGCTCAATTCTCACGTCTTGAAATATCTTGACTCTAACTCGTTTATTTCCGATCACCAATAAGGCTTCCACAAGGCAAACCCAACTGGTGACCTCCTGTTCTATCTCTCTTAAGCATGGTCATCTTCTCTTGGAGAACTATGGAGAATCCTGTGTCGTAGCCCTTGATATCTCTAAAGTTTTAGACAGAGTATGGCACAAGGCTCTGTTGGCCAAACTCCCTGCTTATGGCTTTACCCCTTCTATTTGCTCTCTAATTTCCAGTTTCCTTTCTGACTGTTTCATATCTGTGGTTGTTGATGGCACAACATCTAGCTAATTCCCTGCTACCAGTGGTGTTCTACAGGCCTCAGTTCTTTCACCTACTCTACATCAAAGATTTTCTTCAGTCCCCATCCTCCTCTCTTCTCCACGCCTTTGCCGACAATTCTACCCTCCATTTTCCTCTGCCTTTTCTTCACAACCTTCAACTGCTACTCGTAATCAGTCTCGTATCAATCTTTCTTCTACTCTCAACTCCGATTTGCAGAGGGTATCTAAGTGGGGCACTCAAAGCTTAGCAAAAGGTAATGCCTCGGAGACAGTTTTTGCCTATCTCTTTATTTTTCCCCCTCTTGATAGCCCCATTGTCTCCGAAACTAACGAAATTTACCCTCTTAATTCAATTAACATATTAGGAAGCCTCTATCTTGTTTTGGAGGAATCACATTACCCAAATTTCTAAATTCGCATCCAAGAGATTTAGGATTCTGTTTCGCTTTCGTCATTAATTTTCCTCCTTCCAGTTACATAATATCTATAAAGGTCTTATCCCTCCCTATTTAAAATACAGCTCGCACATCCCGGATGCTTCTTTCTATATTTATCTCCTTGACAGGGTTGAATCTAAGGCAATCAGACTAATCAATGGCAATTATCTTACTTTTAATCAGGATTGTCATCCTCTTTACTGTAAGGTAACATCCTTTTCTTTTTTCTATCGCTACTACTTCCATCACTGCTCTAATGAGTTGGCGAACTGCATCTCTCCCACACTGCCGAGGCCGAGTAGCATTCGCCAAGCGGCCTCATCTAACAGGTACCGTGAGGAGATTTACATTTCGAGGATTGGTCGATGCGGTGATTGCTGCTTCCCATCCACCCCCTGACTCTGGAACTGTCGTCCTCCTTATGTCTTTCCTAATTCTTACTACCTATCTTCCTCCAGAAAGCGGATCTATAGCCATCTCAGAGCTAATCCATCCATCTCTCTAGGTTCTCAATACTTCGACTAATCTTTCAACCTGTCCTTTTCCTATTGTGTATAATTCCCTTATTTCTGCCTTTTCCTTAAACTTCTACTTTTTGTTCGTATTAGTTCTTGGTGCAAGGACCTAATGGTTCAGTTTTCTTACCTGTCATGGTGTCACACTCATAAAAGAAGTAGAAGAAGAGGAGGAGGAGGAGGAGGAGGAGGAGGAGGAGGAGGAGGAGGAGGAGGAGGAGGAGGAGGAGGAGGTGGTGGAGGAAGAGGAGGAGGAGGAGGAGGAGGAGGAGGAGGAGGAGGAGGAGGAGGAGGAGGAGGAGGAGGAGGAGGAGGAGGAGGAGGAGGAGGAGGAGGAGGAGGAGAAACTGAGTAAAATAAGTTATAGCTAAAACGTTC
>JAXCGZ010010342.1:7500-15000 GCA_037179515.1 Halocaridina rubra | reverse complement strand
GGTCACTGCCGTGAACATGGCCATAAAACAAGATTATGTCCCTTAAATATATAGCAATCACATTGTAATACAGGCTTATTGAAACATTTCATAAATATACAACACATCAATGCACAATCACTTTTGGGTAATTTCGACAATATTGCACTAATGATCAGAGAAAATAACCTGGATATAATGTGTGTTTGTGAAACTTGGCTCCTATACAATATGCAGTCTGGTTTTGTTGCTATACCTGAGTATTCTTTTTATCGATTTGATGGCGGTAGGGGTGGGGGTGTGGGGGTGTATGTAAGAAATCATCTAACGGTCTCCCTATTAAAGACCCCTGAAGTCGAGCGACCTCCTCATCTCGAAGACATTTGGTTGACTGTTCAGAGTAGGAAATTCCCTTCATTCATCCTGGGATGTGTATATAGACACCCTCATGCACTCAACGACACCTTTGATTACATCTCCGAGGTATTTCGGTCGGTCTGTTTGAGGAGCAAACCTCTCATTATTATAGGCGACTTCAATGATAATCTCCTTCTTCCTAATAATAAAATGGGGAAATTAATTCAATCCCTCCACTTAAATCAGCTTGTGAATAAAGCAACCCGTATCACCGCTAATTCCTCCAGCCTAATTGATCTTATAATTACCAATACACCTAGTTTTATAGTTCACCACGATGTCTTACCTTGTCCTGTAGGAGACCACGAGCTTCTAATAGCTACAGTTAATGTCAGGAAGGAAAAGAGACCGCCAATTGTTAAAACTTTCCGATCTCTTGAGAATTATTCTCAAAATTGTTTCTGCGACACTCTTCTTAATGAATACAACATTTTAAATTCAATACTAACTACAGATTGTGTAAATTATCAAGTTTCTACTTTTACTGATGTTTTTACGAGATGTTTAAATGAATGTGCCCCTCTTACAACCAAAGTCATGACACGCCCTCCTGCCCCGTGGATTGACTCTCAGTTAAAAGAGCAAATGAAAAGGAGAGATGACCTCCTAAGGCAATTTAAATCTGATAGACAAAACTCCGAGATGGAAAGAGCCTATAGAAGAGAAAGAAACCTTACTAAAACAATGTTGTCCGAAAAGAAGAAAAATCATTTCAGGGAAGAATTTTCCAAGTATAAGGGAAATATCAAAGGAACTTGGAATGTTATAAAAAGAATAATTCCTGCAAATAAGGAAATCTTAGAAAATTCTGACCTTCCCAGTGATAATGTGGACAAGCGAGTGAATGATTTTAATAAGTATTTTGCTGAAATAGGTAAGTCCACATATGAAAAGTCCCAAGATAATAATGACTTGATTATTAATCAACCACATAATTGCCAGCCTCCAGCTGAAAGAAATATTATCAATAATTTTAGACCGCACCCAATCGATTTAGTCACACTTATTCTTATCATAAAGAACCTCAAACCAACAAACTCTTGTGGTTCCGATGGGATACAACTTCGCTTCCTAATTGACTCATTGCCAGTTACAGTATTTTTCATTTTAGTCATTGTTAATACATCCATTGTTACAGGCATTTATCCTAACCTCTGGAAGCATCCCTATATCATCCCCGTTTTTAAGAGTGGAGATACTAATAATGTTGAAAATTATAGGCCAATCTCTCTTCTCAGCATTCTGTCTAAAATACTTGAGAAGGTAGTTGCCACCCAGTTAATAAATTTCCTTGAATCAAATTGTCTATTATGTGAAGAACAACACGGTTTTCGGCCTAAACTTTCGACCGAGACGGCCCTACTTAAAATTACTGATAAAATTTATAGTAATATTGAAAATAAGAAAATATCACTTTTATTATTGTTAGATTTGTCTAAAGCATTTGACAGTGTACACCATCAAATTCTAATGAGAAAACTTTCCAAAGTTCATGTTGACTCATTTTGGTTCGAAAATTATCTGAAAGATCGAATTCAATCAGTTCGAATGGGCTCGACTCTCTCTTCTTCTTTAGATATCAGTTTTGGCGTTCCTCAGGGTTCAATTTTGGGTCCTCTGCTTTTCCTAATATATGTTAATGATTTACCTCAATTTATAAGAGATTGTCTACTTGTTATGTATGCTGATGACACCCAGATTATGCTTACTGGTGACATTGATAGAATTCCTGAAATCTTAAAAAGGGCTGAAGATATATTAAACTGTGCCAAAAGTTATTTTAACAGTAATGGTCTTTTACTGAACGAAAATAAAACTAAATTTGTTATTTTTGGATCAAATCAATACCTGTCCCGCATCCCTGAGAACATCAGTATAAATTTCAACAATGTTTCACTCTTCCCATCTAATAAGGTTAAAAATCTAGGAGTTATTATGGACAGTACCATGACATTTAATTTTCATATCGATGAACTACATAAAAAAGTGAACGGGACCCTTATTTACTTGAACAGAGTCTATGAAAGATTCGAGCCTGATTGTAGGGTAATTGTAGTACAAACATTGATTTTAAGTATTCTCAACTACTGTCTGAGTGTTTGGGGTTCCACGACTAAGACCCAGATGTTACGAGTGAAAAGGCTCCAGAATTTTGCTGCAAGAGTTGCCATAGGGGGGGTGCATAAATATGATCACGTGACTCCCCTCTTTGAGAGATTGGGTTGGCTGAGGATGGACATGAAGTTCATATATAATATCTGTCTTTTAGTTTTTAAAATAAATCATGGAATATTACCGGAATGGCTCTTCTCATTGCCAACAGTTAATCAAGTGCGTACCAATAACGTCAACACCAGATATAAGAACATAAGAACATAAGAATAGAGGACACTGCAACATGCCTACTGGCACACACGAGGCAGCTCCATTTTTGAATTGTATTTTCAGCATGTCTAACCTATTCTATTTTACTCTACTTATTTATTCTGTTTTTCTTTTTATGATTTTTCTAATAAGCACTAACCTATTCATACCCACCCTACCTCTGTCATATGTCTATCTAATCTACATTTGAAGGTGTCTAAGGTATTGGCATTTACTATCCTACTAGGAAGCTTGTTCCATGCATCAGCTACTCTATTACCAAACCAATTTTTACCAATTTCCCTTCTGAACCTAAATTTATCAAGCTTAAATCCATTATTACGAGTTCTGGTTTGATCATGAATTTTTAAAACTTTATTAATATCTCCCTTGTTAATCCCTTTAAACCATTTATACACTTCAATCATATCCCCCCTAACTCTTCGCCTCTCTAGAGAATGTAGATTAAGTTTTTTTAATCTGTCCTCATATGGTAGATTTCTGATATTGTGTATCATCTTGGTCATTCTTCGTTGCACTCTCTCCAAGGATTCAATTTCCATTCTATAATAGGGTGACCAGAATTGCACAGCATAATCTAAATGGGGCCTAACTAATGCAAGATAGAGCTGCAAAATAACTTTTACCGTCCTATTGCTGACGCTTCTTGAGATAAATCCTAAAATTCTGTTTGCTTTATTTCTGACTGCTGTGCATTGCTCTCTTGGCTTAAGACTACTACTCACAAGAACTCCCAAATCCCTTTCACACTGAGAACTCATGATTTCATGGTTATTTAGCTTATAACTAGTATTGTCTTTTATAGTACCCATTTTAACTACTTTACATTTTTCAACATTAAATTCCATTTGCCATTTGTCCGACCATTCAGATAATCTATTTAGATCTTCCTGTAAAGCATGAATGTCTTCTTTTCCATTTATAGTTCTACCTATTTTAGTGTCGTCTGCGAATTTACTTAGATTACTACTGATATCCGAATCCAGGTCATTTAGATATACGATGAATAATAGAGGACCCAGTACCGAGCCTTGTGGTACCCCGCTTGTAACCGAGCCCCACTCTGATTTCTCTCCATTTATGCAAACCCTCTGTTTTCTGTCTTTTAACCATTGTTTGATCCATCTGAGCACAGCTCCTCCTATACCATGAGCTTCCAGCTTTTTAACTAATCTTTTGTGAGGAACTCTATCAAAAGCTTTGCTAAAATCTAGATATATTGTATCATATTCTTTGCCACAATCTACTGCCTCGTAAACTTCTGAATAAAAAGACAGTAAGTTTGTAAGGCACGAAAAACCCTTAAGAAACCCGTGTTGTGAAAGTTTTATCAGTCTGTGTAATTCTAGATGTGCCCTTATTTTATTTGCAATTATAGATTCTAGAATCTTACCCACTGTTGACGTTAAACTTACCGGCCTATAATTATTCTTTTTAACACGTTCTCCTTTTTTAAATATTGGTACCACATCTGCCAATTTCCACTCCATGGGTACCGATCCTAATTTTATTGAATTATTAAATAATGCAGTTAGAGGACAACTAAGCTCTTCCTTGCATTCCTTTAATATTCTAGCATATATTCCATCAGGTCCCGGAGATTTATGAGCCTTTAATTTATCTATTTCTTTTATTACCTCCTCTCTCGTAATATTTATTGAACTAAGTATATTATCGGGACTGTCTCTGTAAATGGATTCTACTTCCGGAATATTTTCCAAGTTTTCATTTGTAAATACAGATAAGAAATAATCATTTAAACATGTACACATCACTTTATCGTCATCTGTGATATGGCCATTGGCTACTTCAATTGGTCCGACTTTTTCCTTAAATTTTGTTTGATAATGTTGATAAAACCCTTTAGGATTTTCTTTAGCTTCTCCTGCTATTCGAACTTCGTATTTTCTTTTCGACTCTCTAACTATCTTTTTAACTTCCCTGTTTAACTGTATATATTGCTGCCTCACCTGCTCTTCACCTCTTTTTAGTTTCCTGTATATTCCTCTTTTAATACCTATAAGATTCTTTATTCTATTGTTCATCCATTTAGGGTCATTTTTTCTTGATCTGCAATGTTTCATGGGAATATAGTCTCTCTGACTATTCTTAAGAGTCATGACAAAATTGTTATATTCCTCATCCAAATTTATATTAACTGACGGGCTGCTGTTCTTTCCTGTGAGAGAATTTAATGTATTGATCTTATCTTGTGATAATCCTTGGCATGTGGTACCCAAATTTCGGGGTAATCCGCTACCTGCGACCTGACCTGCTGGATTAACTACCCACATCTGTACCCCAGAAATCCCTTCCCATACCTCATTAGATAATTTAGTTTTTAAGCCCTCAAAATCTCCTGCTCTAAAGTTTGGAACAATATTCTTATTTTCCTTTAAAGTTTCCTTGAAAATTATGTTAAATCTAATGGAATCATGGTCACTGTTGCCCAATTTTTCACCAACTTCTAAATTTGTAACCATATTCTCTCTATTACTAAGAACTAAATCTAGTGTATTCACCCCCCGTGTGGCTTCATGTACATGCTGAGAAAGGAAATTGTCTTCTACTACTTCCAAAAACTCCTTAGAGCTACTATCACCTGTTATGGTTTCCCAGTTAATATGTCTAAAATTAAAATCGCCTACAATGCAAACTCTATTTGACCTGCTCACTTTAGAAATTTCATCGTATATAACTTGCGACTCTATATTATCTAGATCAGGTGGTCTGTAGACTACTCCTACAACTAGACTTTCTATATTATTTTTAATTTCAACCCATAAGGTTTCTGAATTTAGATTTGTCTTAATTCCAGACTTAATGCAGCTTCTGAGGCTATCTTTAATATACATAATTACCCCTCCCCCTCTTTTATCTGCACTACGATCAGCATTATAAAGTTTATATCCTTTAATTATGTACTCAGCTTTAAGGTGTTTGCTTTCTAATTTAATCCAACTTTCACTAATGCATATTATATCCGGTCTCTCACTACATACTATGGCTCTCAGTTCTTCTATCTTGTTACCTAAACTACGGCTATTTGTATAATATACATTTAAACGTTCTCTAGCTTCACCCTTCTTGTGGCTATTCTTTTTGTTAATATTTGTTCTATGTAACAAATGGTTCTTATCCTTAGACTCCCAGTTATTTGACCCACTATTTACTGAACCCTTACTGACTCCAGGGAAAAAATATTTTCCTCTAACTCTATGCCTGAGTTTCCTGTCTACATATCTGCATAGTGAATCCCCTACAATTACCAAAGAACGAGACTTATCCGGAGGATGGGTTACTCCGACCTTGGGAGACTTACCTAGGCTCTTGACCTGAGAGCTTTTCCCACTTCCATTTTTACGATCGCTAGTACACCTATCTGACTCTATGGTTCCTGAAGAATTGCTGCAGCCACTGTCACATTCATCTCTAAGTGACCTAAATGAATTAGCAACCTGTAGTCTAAAAGTATCATTTTTCTTAAGAACCATTTTCGTTGAACCCTTATTCACAACTTTCCAGTTGTCTTCATTATTCAATCGACCCTTCCTGGTTAACACCTCTACTTTACCTCTCAGATCCCTGTTCTCCTCAGCTAAGGATCTGACCTCCTGCCTGACTGCGGCCAACTCATTTCTTAAATTAAAAATGAGTTTGCTTGCGTCAGACGAGGACAAATCCCCAGCACAGCCACACACTCATCCCTTTTCCAATGACATTCCATGTATATTCAGTGCTCTTTGCACGCCATCCATCCATCTCATTCTAGGTCTCACTCTTGACCTAACTCCAATCACTTCTGCACTCCACATTCTCTTCACTATTCGCTCATAACTCATCCTTTCCATGTGTCCAAACCAATTCAATACACTCTAATCTAACCTATATATATATATATATATATATATATATATATATATATATATATATTATATATATATATATATATATATATATATATTATCAAATAAGCATATTACATATATGAAAACATGAATCATTTTTTTTTTACCCCGACCGGGACTCGAACCTAGGACTTATGATTACTAAGTCAAGGCGCTACCACTACACCACAGAAGGTTAAAAGGAACCCAACCTTATAGCTTATATCTGCTATACTTAGGAAGGAACGCATTCTAACTGAATGCCACTATGTTCATATTACAGATTCCCCAACCTCACTCGTGGCTTCATTTTAGCATTTAATTCAATTCCCAATCTCATTCGGGCCATGAAATTATCAAATAAGCATATTACATATATGAAAACATG
The DNA here is from genome assembly GCA_037179515.1 of Halocaridina rubra. Lineage (NCBI taxonomy): Eukaryota > Metazoa > Arthropoda > Malacostraca > Decapoda > Atyidae > Halocaridina > Halocaridina rubra. Next base: position 7,944 of record JAXCGZ010010342.1, on the reverse strand, counting down.
AATCATTTTTTACCCCGACCGGGACTCGAACCTAGGACTTATGATTACTAAGTCAAGGCGCTACCACTACACCACAGAAGGTTAAAAGGAACCCAACCTTATAGCTTATATCTGCTATACTTAGGAAGGAACGCATTCTAACTGAATGCCACTATGTTCATATTACAGATTCCCCAACCTCACTCGTGGCTTCATTTTAGCATTTAATTCAATTCCCAATCTCATTCGGGCCATGAAATTATCAAATAAGCATATTACATATATGAAAACATGAATCATTTTTTTACCCCGACCGGGACTCGAACCTAGGACTTATGATTACTAAGTCAAGGCGCTACCACTACACCACAGAAGGTTAAAAGGAACCCAACCTTATAGCTTATATCTGCTATACTTAGGAAGGAACGCATTCTAACTGAATGCCACTATGTTCATATTACAGAT
>JAXCGZ010010342.1:0-2500 GCA_037179515.1 Halocaridina rubra | reverse complement strand
ATATATATATATATATATATATATATATATATATATATATATATATATATATATATCAGTGAGGTGGGCATTAAATATTCTTCCAAAGCCATTTTTGTTGATTTCCATAAACATGTAGCGTAAACCTTTATATCAGTATGAAAAATAATCATATTCTCATATGTGAAAAGTGAAAAGAAATGAATGCTTTCGCGAAGAAACTATATCTACAGAAGTTACGAGATAAAGCAAGACATTTGCCTATGGGAATGAAAGGTCAAATAATAATATAAACTCTACGTTACAGTGCCGCCATGTTTCATTTGCTCAATTTAAGTTCCGCAATATCAATATAAGAAAGTAGTCGCCGTGGGTCAATCGGTAGCGTCTCCGACTCTGAGGCGTCAGGTCGAGGGTTCGCGCCCCGTCACGGTCCGAGGTTAGCAAAGGCATGCACTCAGCGTAAGGATTACATCTGCCAAAACAAGTCCTTCGCAAGAAGGCAACCGTCCTAGCCCTTGGTAGATAAGGGAGTCCGTGACGTTAAACCGGAACCGGAATATCAATATAAGAAAACCTACGATAAATATATCCATATTTCGTTCACTAACCACTAGAAAAGTATTATTATTATTATTATTATTATTATTATTATTATTATTATTATTATTATTATTATTATTATTATTATTATTATTATTATTATTATTATTATTATTATTATTATTATTATTATCATTATTATTATTATTATTATTATTATTATTATTATTATTATCGTTTTTCCCTTACCTTCTTTCCCATTAATTACCTACAAAATTTGGGGCAGGTAAACTTTTATAACATGGCTGATAGCCTACGGTGTCCATTCTGGGAAAAATAGTAACTTTTCTTATATATATATATATATATATATATATATATATATATATATATATATATATATATATATATATATATATATATGAATCATTTTTTACCCCGACCGGGACTCGAACCTAGGACTTATGATTACTAAGTCAAGGCGCTACCACTACACCACAGAAGGTTAAAAGGAACCCAACCTTATAGCTTATATCTGCTATACTTAGGAATGAACGCATTCTAACTGAATGCCACTATGTTCATATTACAGATTCCCCAACCTCACTCGTGGCTTCATTTTAGCATTTAATTCAATTCCCAATCTCATTCGGGCCATGAAATTACCAATTAAGCACATTACATATGTGAAAACATGAATCATTTTTTACCCCGACCGGGACTCGAACCTAGGACTTATGATTACTAAGTCAAGGCGCTACCACTACACCACAGAAGGTTAAAAGGAACCCAACCTTATAGCTTATATCTGCTATACTTAGGAATGAACGCATTCTAACTGAATGCCACTATGTTCATATTACAGATTCCCCAACCTCACTCGTGGCTTCATTTTAGCATTTAATTCAATTCCCAATCTCATTCGGGCCATGAAATTACCAATTAAGCACATTACATATGTGAAAACATGAATCATTTTTTACCCCGACCGGGACTCGAACCTAGCACTTATGATTACTAAGTCAAGGCGCTACCACTACACCACAGAAGGTTAAAAGGAACCCAACCTTATAGCTTATATCTGCTATACTTAGGAATGAACGCATTCTAACTGAATGCCACTATGTTCATATTACAGATTCCCCAACCTCACTCGTGGCTTCATTTTAGCATTTAATTCAATTCCCAATCTCATTCGGGCCATGAAATTACCAATTAAGCACATTACATATGTGAAAACATGAATCATTTTTTACCCCGACCGGGACTCTCGAACCTAGGACTTATGATTACTAAGTCAAGGCGCTACCACTACACCACAGAAGGTTAAAAGGAACCCAACCTTATAGCTTATATCTGCTATACTTAGGAATGAACGCATTCTAACTGAATGCCACTATGTTCATATTACAGATTCCCCAACCTCACTCGTGGCTTCATTTTAGCATTTAATTCAATTCCCAATCTCATTCGGGCCATGAAATTATCAATTAAGCACATTACATATGTGAAAAATGAATCATTTTTTACCCCGACCGGGACTCGAACCTAGGACTTATGATTACTAAGTCAAGGCGCTACCACTACACCACAGAAGGTTAAAAGGAACCCAACCTCATAGCTTATATCTGCTGTACTTAGGAATGAACGCATTCTAACTGAATGCCACTATGTTCATATTACAGATTCCCCAACCTCACTCGTGGCTTCATTTTAGCATTTAATTCAATTCCCAATCTCATTCGGGCCATGAAATTACCAATTAAGCACATTACATATGTGAAAACATGAATCATTTTTTACCCCGACCGGGACTCGAACCTAGCACTTATGATTACTAAGTCAAGGCGCTACCACTACACCACAGAAGGTTAAAAGGAACCCAACCTTATAGCTTATATCTGCTATACTTAGGAATGAACGCATTCTAACTGAATGCCACTATGTTCATATTACAGATTCCCCAACCTCACTCGTG
>JAXCGZ010010341.1:0-35168 GCA_037179515.1 Halocaridina rubra | reverse complement strand
GAAACGCTGATAGCGGTATCGTATTTTTCATGTTGCAATACTGTTAGTATTTATGTTTTTTTACTATTTTTTACTGTTTTATTATTCTTAGGCTAAGAAATACGTTTTTTATCACTAAAATCATGAAACTACTGGAAATATAAATATATATGCTAGCTCACGTAGCTGCGACCCCAATACATTCTACGCTATTTCGCATGATGCAATACTGTGAATTATACTGTACGTACGTATATCTAAATTTAGCTTTTTACTATTTTTTACTGTTTTATTATTCGTAGGCTGGGAAATAATTTTTTTTTATCAGATAATGAAATATATTTTTTCAATAAAAAAAATGAAAATACTGAGAATTTTTATTTTTTTAATATTTTAATATTTTTGCATATACTCAAAAAATAAAATAATAATTTGCCAAAAAAAAAAAAAAAACGTGGTACAGTGAAAACGCGAACCAAGAAACGCGATCCAGTGGGAGATCACTGTATATATATATATATATATATATATATATATATATATATATATATATATATATATATATATATATATATATATATATATATATATATATATATATATATATATATATATATATATATATATATATATATATATATATATATATATATATATATATATATATATATATATATATTATATATATATATATATATATATATATATATACGTACAGGAGGTCCCCGTTGTTTGTCGCTAACTAGGACCATGAAAACAACGAATAACAAACCATTAGAATCCATGTAACTAGGGTTCTATTATTATTATTATATTATAATTATCATTATTGCATTTGATATTATTATTATCAAACACACAGGAGACAGGAGCCTAAGTGCTTTAATTTCTCGATCTCTCTGATATAGAACGTATTATTATTGTCATTACTTTTATTGCAGTGAATTATATTATTATTATTATTAAACACATCGAAGACTAGCCAAAGTGCTTTACATCTCTCTCTCTCTGATATTGTATGTGGTCGATGTGGATGAGTGATACGAGCATTAACGGAACACAACTTTATTATGTGACAGGTGAAACGTGACTAACTACTGGAAAGTGTGGAGGGCGTGAAGACATACATTAGGGAAAACATATCATACAGGAAATAACAAACCTTCATCTTTCCCCTCCCCCAAGATTATAAATATGCAAATATATAATAATCTTAAGACAAAAAAAAACATATAATCTTAATATTAATATTAGCAGCAGATAAAAAACAAATAACAGCAGATTAACATAGTCCCCATGCCAATGGGGGGTTTTCCGCTGACGCTGGGGTCTGGTACTTTGTTGGTGGCGGGTGGGAAGCGAGCGCACGTACAAGGGTGATCGAGCAACAGTTAGATCATTTTCGCTCGCACGAACTGACATGGGTGTGTTGGGGGGGCATTGCACTGATTTGTCGCAAGGGTTTTTGATTTCTTACGGATACTTATCACTTCCATCTGGCCGGAAAATATATTGTTGATAGGGGCGTGCCGCCATAATGATTCCTGTTCTGTCCCACCACTTCGAGGAGGGAGCCTGTATCCTGACATGAGAGTCCACTAGCAAAGGCTTTAGCTGGTGGATGACATGCTCCAGGGAAAACAGGCATGTCCCCAGCGAGGGCCATTTGAAGTTCTCGTTGACGGAGAGTGCGATCCCAGTACCTACTGATTATGTAGTTTTGCTTCGCTGTTGGTACACCATCTCTGAGCTGTCTCCCCATTGCCAACAGTGCAGGGGACTTGTTTATGTCTCACAGCGGTGTTTAGCTACTGGAGTAGAGCCTGGGATGCCCTGTCTGCGTCCAAGCTGCCGTTAACACCTGCGTTTAAGTGAAGAATACTCTTGGCCGACTTGACGTCAACTTTGGCTCTGCCATTAGACTGGGAGTAGTGTGGGAAGATAGGTGAACTATGATCCCCCAATCTCTTGATAAAGGCTAGCATTTCCTAACTCCCCAGGTAAGTTCCACAGTTCATTGACAACTGATCCAGTGCTCACCCTGAGTGAAGAATCCTCAAAGCTTAGTGATGATTTTACTGGAGGAGGTACCACTGGGGAAGTGTACGATCTCCAGCCAACCCATGAGTTTATCAGCATACACCAGGTATATGTGTCCCCCACGCTGGAAGAGATCCATGACCTTCAGTTGGAAGGGGTATTTAGGGTTGGGGACGTAATTAGAGCCTCGAGCAGAGAGGAGGGTGTGCGGATGTCGAAGGAGACGCAGGTGGATCAGTGGTGCTGCAGATCCCCCTCCATGCTGGGCCAATATATTGTCTGTCTGGCTCACCTGAGCATTGAGTCTAGTTCTTGGTGACATGCGTGTAAGTTAGCTGCAATCTTGTGATGGATGGATTCCGAGATGACTAGGCATACACAAACTTGCTCACAGGTGTACAGGACCAGGTCCTGGGCCACAGCTAGTCTGTCTCCTGCACATTAAAAGGGGCAGAGACATATTCATTCCTGCACCTTTTGGGTGGGCCACTTGCCTGCTTAAACTCGAACTACGAGTACTTGCTAGACAGGGTCCTCCGCAGCTACACTGGAGAGTGTATCCTCATCCATAACAACTGTTGTCATGGCCGCTACTAGGTCGTCTCCTTGGTCTGTGTCCTCTGAATTCAGGGGTGCCCTTAAGATGGGATGCCTGGGGAGGAAGTCTGTGGCAGTATTCCTTTTGCCAGGCAGGTTCTTAACAGTGAATTTATAAAGAAGTCTTTTCTTTTAGGCAGAATAACCTTGGGTTGACATCTGTAAGGGCCTGATCTCCTAGAAGCTTCTACAAGGGATGATGGTTGGTGACCAACATGAGCGTTGGACAACCCAATAGGAATAGCCTCGCTTTGCGGAGGTACCAGGCGACCACAAGAGCTTCCCCCTCTACTGCAGCATACCCAGCCACTGCGGGGGTAAGGTGATGGCTACCACACAGAGCCAGGCACCACCTTCTGTCAAATATAATATTTATAATCATGCAAAGTTATTTATTTTAGTTTAGTTACGCTTTATTTAAGCATCAGCTGGCATCCGTTTTCTTTAGTTTGCAGGCCTTGAAATGTTCCTAAATTATTTCACATATAATTTTTTGCACTTTATTCATAGTAATAATTTATTAGGTAATTATTTATACTTTAGTAGTTAATTAGGAAGATTATGAAAATAATATTTATGATTTACTGATGTAAAAGAAAGACTGTTTTTGTCAAATGTTAGAATGCTTTATTTTGTTTATAAGATTGTATTGTTTTACGAAGAATATAGAGATGAAGAAAAAGGCTGCTGTTTGTTTAAAAACCCGTGCCTTCTTAATTTATGTTTTTACTAATAGTGAATATCAGTAATTGATATTATGGTGCCCAGACCCGGGAATTCTTTAGTATCCGGTGAGAACTATTAGTAATATTTTAGCAGCTGTCATCCACTAGAAAATAGATAATGGAGCAGCTTAAGAAGGCTAAGGCAGCAGCAGATGGGTGGTTGACTCGAGTTAGCAAGAAAATAGATAGTTTACTAGCCAGGGATCCATCACCTACCTCTAGTGAGTTAGTAGAAGCCCTAGATGAATTTGATAAAAGACTTATGAAACTAGAAGAAGTGCAAAATCAAATTGAATTAGAAATAGATTCTGATCAATTAGACAGTTATCTAGACCAGGCAGATGCAGCTAGACTGAAGGCTAGGCATACCAGGTTGCAGTGTGCCAATAGACTTAAAGAAATTTCAGTATGTGATAATGACAAGGATTCTACAGTTTCTGGAACATCCTCAGTTCATGCAATACTTCCTAAATTAGAATTCCCTAGATTTAATGGTGAAATTACCCAGTGGTAGAGTTTCTGGGATCAATTTTCCTCCCATACAGATGATACAGATCTGCCTACTATTAGCAAGTTAACATATTTGTTGTCATTGTTAGACGGTCCTGCTAAGGATGTGGTGGAAGGAGTACCACACACTAGTGCCAGCTATAAGACAGTCGTCGATCTACTTAAGGAGAGATTTGGAAAACCTGAATGCATTATTCATGCACATGTTCAGGCTCTTCTTTCTCTGCAAGTACCAACAGAGCAAGGTAAGAATTATATTACCCAATTGTGGAGACTTCGTGATGAGGTGATAAAGCATACAAGAAGTTTGGATGCCCTAGGTATTACAGGCAAGCAATGTGAAGTTCTATTGGCTACCATAATTGTGCACAGGTTTCCAACTGAGTTGAGATTACTGTGGTCAAGAAATTGTGGTGGGCATGAAAGTGATCTTGATTGGTTGTTAAAATGGCTCAAAAAGGAAATTGAAGTTCTTGAAAGAAGTGAAATGTATAAGAGCCATACCCCAGCTCCTAGGCCTAATGCTAAGAATGAGGAGAAAAAGAAAGTTTTTAGTAAAGAAAATAAAGAAAAGTTGTTCACAGCCTCTGCATTACATGCAATTTTTTTTTTGTGATGAGAAAAATCATAGATCTGAAAGATGTTTTAAATTCTTAGCATTGGATAGTCAACAGAGGTTTGATAAAATGAAAGAATTAGGTATTTGTTTTAAATGTTTAAATAGTAGCCATATTTCTAGAAAGTGTAAGGTCAAATGTGCCAAGTGTAATGGTAATCATAATGTGACCATGTGTGGCATTAAGTTGAATGAACCAGTAGTCCCCCAAGCAAATACACTGGTAGCAAATGATAACCCAAGTGGGCCCTCTGCAATTGCAATGCTGTCAGGTCACTATAGTAATAGGACTGTGTTACAAACAGCTAAGGTAAAGGTAGTAAATAACAAGGGGGACATTATCACTGCTAAGCTGCTCTTTGACAGTGGCTGTGATCGTACCTATGTTAGCAATAAATGTGTAAATAAATGCAAACCTGATTGGGTCACCAGAACTGAAGCCCCTTATAGTAGTTTTGGTGGCCATGCCTCTAGTAGGGATATACAAAGTAATGTATACAAATTACAGGTTTTAGATGATAAAGGTAAAATTGTTTCCATTTTTGCTACAGGTATTCCAAAGATTTGTAACCCACTAGTAAGACCAGTAGTACCAACCCATATTTTAGATGCTTTCCGTCACTTAAATTTAGCAGATGATTTTAATGATACTTCTCCTTTAGAATTAGATATTCTTATTGGTTTGGATTACTACTGGAGCCTCATAACCCCAAAGGATGCTGAGCAGGTAGGAGAAACTGTTGCCATGAAATCTGTATTTGGTTGGGTTTTCTCTGGAAATATTGGAAAATGCTTAATTTCAGGTATGTCTTCAACATCTGATTTTATGTCTCCCTCTTCCCAGCTCTTATGTATATCTGAGGTATCTGATACTGATGTTTCAAAATTTTGGGATCTAGAAATTGTTGGAATTATTAGTAAAGAATATAAAGAGGATATTGGAGATAAAGTTGTTAAAGAATTTAAGGATAGAATAAAGTTTGTAAATGGGAGGTATGAAGTTCAGTTACCTTGGAAGGATAACAGTGTTAAAGACTTATTGATGAGTAATGAATATCAAGCTATGAAAAGATTAAATAGGCTTTTAGTTAAATTAGATAAGGATAAAAACTTAGAGGCTGAGTATATGAAGGTTTTTGATGAGTATGAGTCTCTGGGAATAATTGAAGAGGTCCCCTTAGGGGAGGTATTGCCACCTGGACCCATTTATTACATGCCCCACAGGCCTGTTGTTAGATTAAATAATAGTAGTACAAAGGTACGTCCAGTTCTTGATGCCTCCGCTAAGGGACCATATGGAATCTCCCTAAATGACTGCATGTTAACAGGTCCCTCACTTAATCCAGATTTGGTGGAGATACTGATTAGATTTAGGCATCGGCCATATGTGGTCACTGCTGATATTACTAAGGCTTTTTTACAAATAAGTGTAAACAGTCAAGATAAGAATGTCCATAGATTTTTGATGCCAGGTAAAAATGGAGTAAGACATATGAGATTTAATAGAGTTGTTTATGGAAACACCTCTAGTCCCTTTATACTTAATGCTACTGTTAAGTGTCATTTAAGTAAATATTCTGATTGTGAAGTTATTCAAGATTTAAAAAGAGATATGTATGTAAATAATTGGTTCAGTGGAGCTGATAGCATAGAAGAGGTAGCAAGTAAGTATAGCACAGCATATGATATTATGGCTCAAGCTAACATGTCTCTTGAAAAACTTTCATCTAATAGTGTAATGATAGCTTCCAAGTTTAGTGATAAGATACAAATCCTAAGGGATGATGAAGCTAATACTGTATTGGGTATTAAGTGGTATAATCACACTAATACATTTTCATATTGTGGTCTTAATTATGATTCTCATTTTGAAGTTTCATATACTAAAAGAACAGTTCTGAGTTTAATAGCTAAGGTGTTTGATCCTTGTGGATTTATCAGTCCATTTATCATGTATGCCAAGATTTTATTTCAGGATATTTGGAAATTGGGTGTATCTTGGGATGATAAATTGCCAGAAGATTTGGAAGTTAAATTTAAGAAATGGGTAGATAGTACCAACTACCTAAGTTCACTAGCTATAAAGAGGTGTTATTTTACCAATGTACCTTGGAAGAGTATTGAACATATAGAGATTCATGGATATGGAGATGCCTCTGAAAAGGGTTTTGGGGCATGCGTATACTTAAGAGTTTGTCTTGACGATAGCTGTCAATCTTCACTGGTCGTGTCTAAAACTAGAGTGGCTCCAATTAAAAAACTTACCCTTCCTAAACTGGAGCTAATGGGAGCATTACTTTGTGCTAGATTAGTAAGATTTGTTGAAAATGCTCTAGATTTTAAGATCAAACCTAAAATTACATGTTGGACAGATTCCACTATAACTTTAGGGTGGATATAGAGTAATTCAGTGATAAAGGATGTGTATGTTGATAACAGAGTAAGAGAGATTCAGCAGTTGACACCTCCCAGTCACTGGTACCACTGTAGTGGATTAGATAATCCAGCTGATTTGATGACCAGAGGTCTATTAGCAGAAAAACTAGTAAACAATAACTTCTGGTTTAATGGTCCTAGTAATCTATCAGATCCCAATTTCAGTATTAAAGATAGTGATAACAATAGTGCTGTTAATGAGACTGTGGATCATAAACTTGAAGAAGATAACTTAGCATGTTTAACTGTTCAAACTGTAACTCCCAAGTCTGATGTTGAAATATATAATAATCTTTATAAGTTATTGAGAATTGTTGCATATGTTTTAAGGTTTATAAGCAATTGTAGAGCTAAAAGGTTAGGTTTTGGTGTGATGACCAGTAACTTCACCACTGAAGATTTGGATAATGTACTGTACTTTGAAATGTATGAAACTTGTGAAGATAAGGTACGTTTCGTCCCTTATGGTGGGAAGTATGTCAAATATAATATTTATAATCACGCAAAGTTATTTATTTTAGTTTAGTTACGCTTTATTTAAGCATCAGCTGGCATCCGTTTTCTTTAGTTTGCAGGCCTTGAAATGTTCCTAAATTATTTCACATAAAATTTTTTGCACTTTATTCATAGTAATAATTTATTAGGTAATTATTTATACTTTAGTAGTTAATTAGGAAGATTATGAAAATAATATTTATGATTTACTGATGTAAAAGAAAGACTGTTTTTGTCAAATGTTAGAATGCTTTATTTTGTTTATAAGATTGTATTGTTTTACGAAGAATATAGAGATGAAGAAAAAGGCTGCTGTTTGTTTAAAAACCCGTGCCTTCTTAATTTATGTTTTTACTAATAGTGAATATCAGTAATTGATACCTTCCTTTGCAGCAGAAGGGCGTCCGAAGAGTAGAATAACGAAACCGATGCCTTCTCTGCTTCAGATAGTGATTGCTACGGTGGGACAGGTCTTGTTGTAGTAGACAAGTCCATCCTTTGCCAGGTGGCAGATGGTTTCCTGCACCTGCAGAACTTCAGTTGCAGCTGGTCATCCCAGTACGCTTGCTTGTTTGTCAGTTTCCTCAGTAGTTCCCCAAAAGGCTTCATAATAGGCACCGTAGCCAGGAAGTAGGCCATGCCACAACCTAATGTCCATGATGGTTGGGCGGGCTGGTATGAGGAACTCTCTGATGGCGGAGAGATGCTTGCTGGTGGGCTCATACAATTCCCATCCTAGATAGAAGCCCACAAACCACACCTCATTTTTGCAGAACCTGAATTTATCCGGACTGAGGTGATATTGTTCTCCGCACAGGTGACCAGGAAGTCGTAGGTATGCCAGAGAGCCCATTCTACGCTGTTGTTGTGGCGTAGTGTCATCCATGTCCACGTCCTGTATGGCATCGTCGAGTCATTGGGTATGAGCATCTAGAGCAAGCAGTGGCCCATGGGAGTGAGGCAGTACAGACACTCCCCAATTTACGACCCAGAAGTCAGTTCGTGACTTGTGTTTAGGTATAAAAATGTACTGTACAGTACATATCTATGCAGTACAGTACTTAGGCAGAAGATACTAGACTAAAACATAAAACATAACGTATACAGTATTAACGAATTTTACTATATTCATAAGTTGATATTTAGTATATACATTATGGTATATAAGTTGGTTAAGCACCAGAGAGGACTGAAATTATTATACAAGGTTCCAGAACCCTTTGTTTCAGACATCTGTGTTAAAGAGAATGATAGATAGATTCTTCTCCCTATGAGTTAATAGCTCCTCTCAGAAATGTCTTCAACAACAAAGTACATTTTGCCTTGGAATACGAGATGAATACACTTTCCCAGTAAATTGTCTTCAGGAAAGATTGTGTTGTACTCTGTGTGCCACACTGATGCTTCGGCAACGTATGAAATATACATAGATTTCTTCACTACCATTTAATATTTATCAAAATTTGGAAAAGCACCAAGGCATAGCAAGTACAGAACAATCTTTGCTGAAGCCACCTTTCTAGATAAAGATGCTTGTACCTCTCTGGAAGAGGAACTTCCTGGTCTTTGTCTTTGGAAGAAGAATCTCGCTATCACTCTTTTAAACGAGGATATCTGGAACAACGGGTCCAGGAACCTTGTGTAATAATTAAAGTCCTCTCTGATGCTTCTTCACTACTACATAAAATATAAAGTATGCAATATTGATGAATTTTAGCACAGTCAGAATAATGTAATAATACAATACAGTACAGTACAGTAATTAATACATAATACATGAGTAGATAAAGGGTAGGTTTCTGCTTGTATCTGTGAATGTAACTTGGGTGTTAGTAAGTAGGGGAGCTTCTTTACTGGTATCTCCTCCAGGGGGTGATGAAAGTCATCAAGTTCCTGCTCTCCTGGTCCAACTCAACTTGGTGAAAGCCCCAGAAGGTGTCCAGCACTGTCTTGAAGGAGCAACTCGGGACACCAGATACCATGCCCAAGGGTGCAGGGGTGTGATGAGTCTCCCTCAAACACAAGGCATTAAGGCATTGGTAATTCACAGTGATCTAGGGTGGCCATCATTTTAGCCACTACCACCATCCTGGAGCACCACCCGGTGGCTTCCCCAGGGGGGAGAGGTTGGATAATGCTCTGCCTTATGTCTTCGTCAAGCTGTGCCTTCACATCTGCCTCCCGGTGTTTGGGGAAAGCAGCGAGGGCGTGGCAAGCATAAGGGCAGGATCAAGGAGTCAAGTGTATGTGGTGCCGGGGGCCGGACATTACAGGTAGTGGCGACCTTATTGTTGAGGGTGGACGACGAGAAATGTCGGAGTAACCACTAGTCTTGTAACATTCTCCTCCAGGGGCAAAAAAGGTATGGCCGTAGGGTGTGGTGGGCAGGTAACTTCCTCCGTCATGAGGGGGGGCCACAATGGGTATATGGTGTGGGAAGGAGTTGGGGACCAGCCCCAGGCTCTTACAAGCAGTCAGATATAAGTATAGTTACAGGGTCGATTTCACAAAATAAATCACCTGTACTACCGACACACCATGCAAGGTAATGTGGCATTCTGTAATGCCCAAACATCGCTAGTGGTGCCCTGCAAACATCCTTCAAACCTTGTCGACGAGCAAGCTGGGTTGGAGGAAAATGCAACAAGCAGAGCAGTGACATCCCCACCTACACATACCTGAGCACCCGTGTTGGCTACATCCATGGTGGGGAAGGCCACCCCCTCACTGGACGAGGATACGGACACAACCAAGAGGGGCTGTAGTAGATGACACTATCACAACACTCAATATTTCTGCTGAGAAAGCCTTCCTTTTACTCCTGCAACACCTCCTGAAGAGTCCCACCTTTTGGCAATTATAGCAGGTAACGCCCCAGGCAGGGCAGGAGCTTTTATCTGTATATGAGTTCCTGCAATCTCCACAAGGCTTGGTGGGGGATGGAAGGAGGGTCGTGTGTGTGGCAGTGATCGATACCTCGTCGTCATCCTCCGTTGCTGTTGCTATCCGTGTAGGAGAATTTTGGTGGGAAAAAGACCTGCTAATACCTGCGTCTCTAGCCGCAGCCTCGAAAGCAAAACACTTAGATCTAAACTTAACTACACTAGCATACAAAGAAAAATTCTGATAAATTTCCCTTTCTAGTACAGGGTCACTGAAACCTACTATTAATTTACGTAAAGACATATAATCATTCAGATTATGGCTACACTTAGGGCACTTAAAGGCACACTCTAGTGCCAATTGTGATCATATTTGAAAATATAGACTAAAAGACTCATCTGGAGCCTGGAAATCACAAAAAATATCACTCCAAAGTACTGTGTGATTAGTAGAGACTAGTACTAATGCCTCAATATTGTCTTAAGCTTGAACAGGAGTGAGATTCATCCACATTTCCCTGGTATACCTGGAATCCAAGGCTTGTTGAAGAGTCAGCACGCAGGTAAGCCGGATATGCACAAAGGTTTCTAGGTCGGACTACCTGTTAATCAATGTTTAGGTCTCTATGGACATCTTTCGCATCCTGAAGGTGGTGGAAGACATCTCGACCTCACATTCCTCCGGAGCAGAGGGCATCGCAACACGGGATGCCACGGAACATGTGGAGAAGGGGTGATGTTTGCCGGGACTAGGGTTGCTGTGACCCGTGCTTGGCTCGCTTGCAACCTCCAACACAGACAAAGAGCTGGCGAGGTGACCATGACAAGGAGCCTGGAGGGCGTTGCCTAGCAAAGTCTGGAAGAGGTGGCCATGCCACCACATCAGTACCCAGGCCGTAAGTTCCAAATCATTGCCCCATGGTGGATGTGGAAGAGTGATAACGGAACACAACTTTATTATGCGACAGGTGAAATGTGACTAATTACGGGAAAGTGTAGAAGGTGTGAAGACACGCATTGGTTAATACTTATCATACAGGAAATAGCTACCCTTCAGTATGTATTATTATTATGATACACTGAGGAGATAACAGCCTAAAGATTTTAATAATAATAATAAAGGTAATAATAATAGAGAATAGAGATGAAAAATGCTTAGGCTAATGTCTTCTTTATGTTAAATAATTAATAGTAATAATAATACGTATATGAGTGTGTAAGATGAAAAGTGCTTAGGCTAATGTCTTCTTTATTTCTAATAATATTAGTAATAATTATAAGTATGAGAGAGAGAGAAATATATATATACTATAAACAATCAAATGAAGTCAAATAAGTGTGCATTTTCATGTGCATGGAGAAGGGGTTTATTCCAGCAAGTCCAATACCTTACCTAGACATACAGTAATTCAGGATGGAAAGCTATATAAATGTAACAATAACCAACAATCTTATTACAGTACTTACCCAGTGAGCATCCCACTTATTCTTCACAAAAGCTGGTCCCAAAGAACGTGCAGGATTCATGCTTGCTCCAGTAAGAGGAAGCTGTCAAAGACCAAACACTTAAATAAATGAATAAACAAACACATAAATAAATTAAATATTTCTGCTCCTGCATGAGGGGAAGCCAGAGTACCCCTTCATGTCGTAAACATTGACTAAATAAACCTCAAAATAAAATATCTCAATAGACTATGAACATCATAAAAATACGAGCCTAATTAACTTATTGCTAACGAGGCAGACTATAAAAAAGGAAAAAAAATAATCTTTAAATCCTAAAAATCCACCATTATTATTTGAACCTCCAAAGTCTGAAAATTCATCAGTCTTCTGGGTTATCACTGACTGAAAATATCACTAGCATCATATAGAAAGTAACTTTCTGCTTATTCCCAATACCCTTACGATGGCAGTTATGTTTGCTGCATGTTTAACTTTCATGTGTAACAACAGTATAACACCAATTTTTAACTTGAAGTATCTTCTACATTATAAAAGTTACAATTAAATCTTGGGTCATATTGTCTATAATTTTCAATGCAATATAGTGCAGGTATCTAAGAATTTATTGAGTCTGTTTACTAAACAGTTCATTCCACACAGAAATAAGCAACTCTGCTGAACACTGTCTCTGGGCCTATGATAAAGCTTGGGAATCAAGACAGGGTTGAATTTTATATCTCTCAAGATGGGTCTTATTCCTACAACAGACACGTTATAAATTGTGTCTATTCATAAAATAACTTCAAAAAGACTTAATTTATATACAGTATTACATCTGTTTGTTTTCATACTTTCTAAATTTTGATAATGATTGTCGAGAATTTATCATAAATCATCAAATACCTCCAATAATACGTCGACACAGTGAACATTCGTCTCAATACTGCCCTATCCTCTGTCACATCACACACCCTCATATTTTTTCTCATCACATCCATAAACCAAATCTCTGGAGTACCTCTTCCCCTCCTGCCAAGCACCTTAATCCTCAGCATCCCTCTCCCAACAAACCCCGCAACCCAGCTTGGAATATGCTTAAACCAACTTAGTCTCACCTCTCTCACTACATCCCAAAACCATCCTACCTCTGCCATCTGTCTAATATAATCAATCTTTATCCTGTCCATTCTTGCCATGCCCAAAGAATACAGCTGTATTTTCAACTCTACCTCCAGTGCTGTTTTCGATCTTTTTATTCAGTGGGATTGTCTCCAAACCATAAAACATGGCTGATCTTACTACAGTTTTATAAAAATGACCTTTCACGCTTGCAGGTAACTTTTTAGTACATCTTGTCACTCTTTTCCCACTTCCTCCTTCCAGCACTCTCATCTTCACTTCTCTACAACGTTCTCCATTACTCTGAACAACTGACCCCAAGAACGTAGAATCATCCACCTTCAACAACTCATGCAATACCATAACTTCTCTCTCAGCACCCTGTCATGCGCTCTTGCTCTAAATCCAAAAACACATAATGCAACTAATTTTTGCTTTCTTTACACTTTTCCATCAACACACTCAAAGTAAAAATTGCACATGTACTTTTTCCAGGTATATAACCATACTGCTGCTTACAAATCCATATATCTCTCCACAGTCTGGCTACCACTATCCTTTCCCATATCTTCATGCTGTGACTGGTTAACATTATGCCTCTGTAATTGCATCTCTGTGTATCTCTCTTATTCCTTTAATGAGTACCAATACACTTTTACTCCACTCTTAAGCCTCTCCCTTCCCAAGATTTTGCTAAACAACCTGGTTAAAAACCTCACTGTCATCTCTCCCACACATCTACATGAAATATGACTGGGACAAACTGTTTTTCCTCTCTTCATTCTCTCTATAGCTGTCCTTAGTTCCTCCTAAAAGAGCCATTGCACTCTCTCCACTTTATCCATCTTTCTCTCCACTTTCTAAACACATTCTCCTCACATATCAGCACATTTCCATCTGCATCCTTTATCAGCCTAACCTGATGCACATCCTTCCCAGCTCGTTCCCTCTGTCTGGCCAATCAGTAAGAATTTTTCTTCTTCTCTTCTGAACAACTTCTCTCTTTACCTTGCTCTACATATTCTTATATTCAAGACTGCTCTTTTCATCACTATCAATTATTTTTCACTAGTCTTTTTCTCCTTATAATTTCACTATTCTAACATTCGTGGCCTGAACTCTCTTTTGTTGGTGGAACAGCACTTGGGTACTGTCCTCCCTAACCTCCTCCTCCTATCTGAAATCCAGCTGTCTATCCATGCTTCCACTGACCCATTTCAAATCTCTCACTATAACCTTTATACTCGTTTTCGTGCCAAATGTGGGGCTTCTGCCTACTGCAACACTAACACTCCTATTGCAAGGCTCATGGACTTAGAATCTCCTGACTTTGATGTTCTCGGGCTTAAAATCTATTTCTCCACTACCACTACATTCCTTTGCTTCTGCTACTGCTCTCCAAACTCCACCGACTTTGTGTCTTTCTTTGAATATCTGTCCTCGTGCCATGAGTCCTTGTTATTTTCTCGCCCACATGCCGAAGTTCTCTACACTGGAGACATCAATGTACGCCACAGTGGGTGGCTTAATCCCTCTCACACTGATGTGGGAGGGAATGAGGCCCTTGCTTTCGCAATTACTCACGATCTGGAGCAATTATGAAACATCCTACTCGTGTTCTTGATCGACAAGAACATGTAGCAAACACTCTTGACATATTTCTTACATCTAACTCTTCCACTATCCTTACCCATTTCTTCATGCTGTGGTTGGTTAACATTATGCCTCTGTAATAGGTGCATCTCTATTATTCTTTTAATGAGTACCAATACACTTTTACTCCACTCTTCAGGCATCATCTCCCTTCCCAAGATATTGCTAAACAACCTGGTTAAAAACCTCACTGTCATCTCTCCCACACATCTACAAGAAATATGACTGGGACAAACTGTTTTTCCTCTCTTCATTCTCTCTATAGCTGTCCTTAGTTCCTCCTAAAAGAGCCATTGCACTCTCTCCACTTTATCCATCTTTCTCTCCACTTTCTAAACACATTCTCCTCACATATCAGCACATTTCCATCTGCATCCTTTATCAGCCTAACCTGATGCACATCCTTCCCAGCTCGTTCCCTCTGTCTGGCCAATCAGTTAGAATTTTTCTTCTTCTCTTCTGAACAACTTCTCTCTTTACCTTGCTCTACATATTCTTATATTCAAGACTGCTCTTTTCATCACTATCAATTATTTTTCACTAGTCTTTTTCTCCTTATAATTTCACTATTCTAACATTCGTGGCCTGAACTCTCTTTTGTTGGTGGAACAGCACTTGGGTACTGTCCTCCCTAACCTCCTCCTCCTATCTGAAATCCAGCTGTCTATCCATGCTTCCACTGACCCATTTCAAATCTCTCACTATAACCTGTATACTCGTTTTCGTGCCAAATGTGGGGCTTCTGCCTACTGCAACACTAACACTCCTATTGCAAGGCTCATGGACTTAGAATCTCCTGACTTTGATGTTCTCGGGCTTAAAATCTATTTCTCCACTACCACTACATTCCTTTGCTTCTGCTACTGCTCTCCAAACTCCACCGACTTTGTGTCTTTCTTTGAATATCTGTCCTCGTGCCATGAGTCCTTGTTATTTTCTCGCCCACATGCCGAAGTTCTCTACACTGGAGACGTCAATGTACGCCACAGTGGGTGACTTAATCCCTCTCACACTGATGTGGGAGGGAATGAGGCCCTTGCTTTCGCTATTACTCACGATCTGGAGCAATTATCAAACATCCTACTCGTGTTCTTGATCGACAAGAACATGTAGCAAACACTCTTGACCTATTTCTTACATCTAACTCTTCCACTATCCTTTCCCATTTCTTCATGCTGTGGTTGGTTAACATTATGCCTCTGTAATAGGTGCATCTCTATTATTCTTTTAATGAGTACCAATACACTTTTACTCCACTCTTCAGGCATCATCTCCCTTCCCAAGATATTGCTAAACAACCTGGTTAAAAACCTCACTGTCATCTCTCCCACACATCTACAAGAAATATGACTGGGACAAACTGTTTTTCCTCTCTTCATTCTCTCTATAGCTGTCCTTAGTTCCTCCTAAAAGAGCCATTGCACTCTCTCCACTTTATCCATCTTTCTCTCCACTTTCTAAACACATTCTCCTCACATATCAGCACATTTCCATCTGCATCCTTTATCAGCCTAACCTGATGCACATCCTTCCCAGCTCGTTTCCTCTGTCTGGCCAATCAGTAAGAATTTTTCTTCTTCTCTTCTGAACAACTTCTCTCTTTGCCTTGCTCTACATATTCTTATATTCAAGACTGCTCTTTTCATCACTATCAATTATTTTTCACTAGTCTTTTTCTCCTTATAATTTCACTATTCTAACATTCGTGGCCTGAACTCTAATCTTTCGTTGGTGGAACAGCACTTGGGTTCTGTCCTCCCTAACCTCCTCCTCCTATCTGAAATCCAGCTGTCTATCTATGCTTCCACTGACCCATTTCAAATATCTCACTATAACCTGTATACTCGTTTTTGTGCCAAATGTGGGGCTTCTGCCTACTGCAACACTAACACTCCTATTGCAAGGCTCATGGACTTAGAATCTCCTGACTTTGATGTTCTCAGGCTTAAAATCTATTTCTCCACTACCACTACATTCCTTTGCTTCTGCTACTGCTCTCCAAACTCCACCGACTTTGTGTCTTTCTTTGAATATCTGTCCTCGTGCCATGAGTCCTTGATATTTTCTCACTCACATGCCGAAGTTCTCTACACTGGAAACGTCAATGTACATCACAGTGAGTGGCTTAATCCCTATCACACTAATGTGGGAGGGAATGAGGCCCTTGCTTTCGCTATTACTCACGATCTGGAGCAATTATCAAACATCCTACTCGTGTTCTTGATCGACAAGAACATGTAGCAAACACTCTTGACCTATTTCTTACATCTAACTCTTCCACTATCCTTTCCCATTTCTTCATGCTGTGGTTGGTTAACATTATGCCTCTGTAATAGGTGCGTCTCTATTAATCTTTTAATGAGTACCAATACACTTTGACTCCACTCTTCAGGCATCATCTCCCTTCCCAAGATATTGCTAAACAACCTGGTTAAAAACCTCACTGTCATCTCTCCCACACATCTACATGAAATATGACTGGGACAAACTGTTTTTCCTCTCTTCATTCTCTCTATAGCTGTCCTTAGTTCCTCCTCCATGAGCCATTGCACTCTCTCCACTTTATCCATCTTTCTCTCCACTTTCTAAACACATTCTCCTCACATATCAGCACATTTCCATCTGTATCCTTTATCAGCCTAACCTGATGCACATCCTTCCCAGCTCGTTCCCTCTGTCTGGCCAATCAGTAAGAATTTTTCTTCTCTTCTGAACAACTTCTCTCTTTGCCTTGCTCTACATATTCTTATATTCAAGACTGCTCTTTTCATCACTATCAATTATTTTTCACTAGTCTTTTTCTCCTTATAATTTCACTATTCTAACATTCGTGGCCTGAACTCTAATCTTTCGTTGGTGGAACAGCACTTGGGTTCTGTCCTCCCTAACCTCCTCCTCCTATCTGAAATCCAGCTGTCTATCTATGCTTCCACTGACCCATTTCAAATATCTCACTATAACCTGTATACTCGTTTTTGTGCCAAATGTGGGGCTTCTGCCTACTGCAACACTAACACTCCTATTGCAAGGCTCATGGACTTAGAATCTCCTGACTTTGATGTTCTCAGGCTTAAAATCTATTTCTCCACTACCACTACATTCCTTTGCTTCTGCTACTGCTCTCCAAACTCCACCGACTTTGTGTCTTTCTTTGAATATCTGTCCTCGTGCCATGAGTCCTTGATATTTTCTCACTCACATGCCGAAGTTCTCTACACTGGAAACGTCAATGTACATCACAGTGAGTGGCTTAATCCCTATCACACTAATGTGGGAGGGAATGAGGCCCTTGCTTTCGCTATTACTCACGATCTGGAGCAATTATCAAACATCCTACTCGTGTTCTTGATCGACAAGAACATGTAGCAAACACTCTTGACCTATTTCTTACATCTAACTCTTCCACTATCCTTTCCCATTTCTTCATGCTGTGGTTGGTTAACATTATGCCTCTGTAATAGGTGCATCTCTATTAATCTTTTAATGAGTACCAATACACTTTGACTCCACTCTTCAGGCATCATCTCCCTTCCCAAGATATTGCTAAACAACCTGGTTAAAAACCTCACTGTCATCTCTCCCACACATCTACATGAAATATGACTGGGACAAACTGTTTTTCCTCTCTTCATTCTCTCTATAGCTGTCCTTAGTTCCTCCTCCATGAGCCATTGCACTCTCTCCACTTTATCCATCTTTCTCTCCAATTTCTAAGCATATTCTCCTCACATATTAGCACATTTTCATCTGCATCCTTATCAGCTTAACCTGATGCACATCCTTCTCAGCTCTTTCCCTCTGTCTGGCCAATCAGTAAGTTCTATTCTTCTTTCCTTCTGTACAACTTTTCATATAACTCATCATAAGCTTCTTCCTAAGCCTTTGCTACTACTCTCTTTGCCTTGCTCCACATATTCTCTTCATCACTATCATAATTATTTTTCATTATTCTTTTTATCCTTATATTTTCCTGGACCTCTGCATTCCACCACCAAGTGTCCTTATCAGTCTTTCCACACCACTTCCTTAGTAATTATTGTGTCATCCAGCACCTTTTCACCACTATCCAGTGCCCAATCTTACTTCTGACTGAATTTCATACAACATTCTTCCTTCCTCAACTTCCACCAGCTGATCCTTGGTTCAAGCTTTACACTCTTTCTTCCTTCAACTCCAGGGTCATCCAAGAGGCCACCATCCAATGGTGTCTGGCTACAATCTCCCCTAGCACCACCTTACAGACTCGGTCTCTTTTAGGTTGTATTTTCTGTATAGTATGCAGTCCAGCTGTGTGGTCCTTCCTCCACTTTTATATGTTATATTCCCTATTTCTACAGTGTGTTATTCTTAGCATCAATTTCAAAACTAACAATGCCAGCTGTGATAAACTAGCACCAATGTGGGCAGACATAGATATGTAAGTACATGATACTAAAGTGATTTATTTCTCTGAGTAGTACGATAGTCCATGGCAAATAAAAGTTATATACTTTTAGGAAACATACAGAGTGAGGATATACACAGTACATTATTAAAATAGCTTACCCCAACAAGCGTGCAAGCGAGATATGCTACACCAACTGCCATGGCAGGGTTCCCAAAACTCCTCCTATAGGGATTAATGGATGCGAAGACAACAAAGACAACGACGAAAGTGAGAAGGAACTCCAGTCCAAGTCCTTGCAAGGATGTTATCACCTGCGACACGCTCGTTGCCCCAAGATCACCTGTGTACCCAGAGGATGTTGCTCTGAAGGAGAGGAAAATAACATTATAAATAATTATGTAAACATAAAAAAAACACAAGCTAATACTTCTACCATCATCTATTCTCAGTTACATCACTAATATAAAACTAAAAGCAATTAGGATACTTAAACTTCTATGCTGGAAAAGGTCTATAAATTACTATTATTCTATCAGGCTCTTCTTCTTCTTCGTCTATATCTTTTCCCACTTTTATGTGGGGTCGATGTGTCTGGCCAGTTTTCTCCATTTGTTTCTGTCCCATACCTCATCACCCAACAAACCTTTAGACCTCAGGTCGTCATTGATGCAATCCATCCACCTACGCTTTGGTCTCCCTCTCCTTCTCCTACCCTGTATATCCATTTCCATCACCCTCCTCCCAACATACTATTCATCCCTCCTAACGACATGACCATACCATCTTAAGTCTACTTTCTTGTATCTTATCTGATATTTCTCTAACTTTTGAGGTACCTCTGTCGCATGACTGAAGCCTTGCTGAAGTCAGAATCTGAAACTGTAACAAGTCGTGAAGAGAAACGTGAGAGGCTAGAGGTCAAGGGCGAAATAGAATACTCTCCCAGTTGTTTATCTGGGTACGGTAGACAGATCCATAGAGCTTAGCGCCTGGCTGGATCCTTAGGGCTTAGCACCTGGCTGCACCCAGGTGCTTTAGCAGAGGGCTTAACCACCCGGCGCCAAATGCCTCAAGAATGTGGGAAAGACCCAGAATGTGGCCCAGCCTAAAATCACAAGTAACCCTATATGCCCTGGAGGGATACTCAATAGCCACGCTCTGACCTGGAACTTTTCCGTTCTATAGGCCAACTGAATTAGCCCCTCCCACAGGAGGAAGGGCTTCTCTTTGAACCTGAAAGCAATTGGCAGAAGTAGATTTAGCGACACGCCCTGCCTTTGGGGTATTTCAAGTATCCCCATGGCAGCCAGAAGTCAGTCAGAGAGCGACAGTCAGTCAGAATAGTACCAGGGGCACGAATAGATCATAGATTGTGATAGTCATAGGGTGGGGGCATTGAGGCGTCGAAGATGTGTTGTACTCTAGAATAAATTAAAATAAAGGAATCACTGCTTGTCCATTCTTACCTTGTACCCGTCTGGTACTAATAATTATAACGGAGTAATTAACACTCCGACAAATGGTGGCAGCGGTGGGATCATCACGCCTGGAAAACATACGAAGAGACTCTCATATCAGAAGAAACCAGTGCGAAGAAAAGAAAATAAGAATGGCAAAAGCAGAAATCCAACATCTCCCAATTCAAGAAATGAGTGACGAGGCAAAACACCGGAGAATTCTCGAACTGGAGGAGCACGTGCGGCACCTACAAACTCCTGCCGACGCCGCTCCGTCGAGAAGGAACTTGGTCAACGTCGACAGAGAAACCGACGCCTCAAACATCGACGAACAGCCTGCCGCTCCGAGCCCCGTGGTGACACAGGGAACGCAGCAGGACAAGCCCCCACCCCGTGCCCTGGTTGTAAAGGAGCCTCGAGTCAAAAATTCACCTTTATACCTCGATGGCGCAAATGTAAAAGACCTCGAATGTCCGTCCATTATTCCCGCGACCGACTTCCTGAAATACTTGGGTCTGCGGATGAGAAGTGACGAGTGGTCAAACAGAGAATATTATGAAACTTTTAAGGAACTATTCCTAAGATATTTCTTAGTAAGCCGAAGTGTGACCGGAGCATTGAGTGAAAATGCCCATTACAAGAAATATAAGTTGCCGGATCCGACCAAGAAGACGGCGATTCGTCGATTTTACTCGAGAGAAGAAGGAGAACCCCCTCCTTCCTTGCCTTCTGCCATGAAGTTCTTCAGGACCACCTCCTTAAAATAGCTAAGTACTTGTGATCTGTATCCAGTGAGTAATGGGACAATTATTAAAAGAAATTGAGATCGGTGGACGCCGCCATTTTATCTTGTAGTTATGCTTTGACTCAGCCAACCCGCCTATAAGGGGTGTGGCGCCTAATAAGTTGATAAAAGTAGAATTTCTGTACCCATTACTAACATGGATAATTTGTACTAATAGCTATAAGCAGTAATAAACTCCGTTTTTTGTTATAATTTGAGTAAAGTAAAGAAATTACGTTGGAAGTGTGTTCCATTTATTTGTATTAATGCCTAGATTGAATTTTAAGAACGCGAATATATCGATTTTTAATTGACAAATTTAATGCACGTGAAATCACTATTACAGTATATTAATTTCTTAAGCGTAAGAATTATAGTGAGTAATATACGTGCATCTGCTTTTAAGTTTTTCATAGACCACGTGTGATTTCCGAGAAAGGAATGCGGAAATGACCAATCGATCTCCCAACCTCGTTATTATAAATATGTAGTAATTGTACTGAGCTTTGATATTTTAAAGTACGTGTAAAATCATTTTTATATAAATTTCTTAAAGCGTAAGAAATAGAGTGTTAAGATTGCGCCTGTTTCCAAGGTTCTTTCTTTTTTTTTTTTTTTTTCCTCCGCGGGAGTAATGTTTTAGCGAAAGAAAGACATAAATGACAGATTGTTTTTTTTAATGTTGTTATGATGAAGAGATTAACATTACGATACGTGTGTGGCATGCTTATTTGAAGAATAAGAAATTTTGTGATATTGTTTAGAGATGAGTTTTTTAATTTCACGCTATGCAGGTGAAAGTAAAAGTAAATTAGAGGAATTTGTGCTGTCCTAGAATAGGGAAGGTTTTTCAGTGTCACCCAAACGTAGCTTCAAGGGAGTAGAATGTTTGTTTGTTCGTTAGAATGGGACCTAGGACTGGTGAGGAAGTCTGTGACCGCACGGCTCAGCCGAGATTTCACCTTTACTCTCCTTCAGAGAGATAAGGGAAAGGGAAACCAACGTTGTAAATAAAAGGGAATTTTACAGAAAGGGGATGATTGTCTTGAAAGTGATGTAGCGAATGTGACAGCGAATGAGTATGAATGACTGGGGGTATAATGGGGGGGGTTGCTCTAGGGGGTGAAATCGCGGAAAGCACCGTTAGGAAACATGATTGGGGTCTCTCTACGGGGATCGTTCCCCTGCTCCGCCAGGTCCTTATGCATGCCATATCAGAGTATACTTATGGGAGGTGATGCGCTGTTGCAATATCTAGTGAGGGATATTTTTGAGAAAATGATTCTCCACCTGCCCAGATATGGTTGAGATGCCAAGTTTGTTTTATTTTTGTTTTGTCCCCTACTCCGCCAATGAGATTATTATTCGATTTCCGAGAGATTCCAAGATAGATGTTACGTGATAAAGGACGTGAATCTATGAATGATTCTTTATTTTCTTTGCTAGCTGCAGTATATACATTATTTGTCTGAAGAGATATGTCAGATTGATAAAATAAAACTTTGCGAGTTTTAGCCATGATAATGTTGTATCAAAATTATTTCAGCTTGGTCATAAAGAAAGAGTGAGAGCTGACACGAAATGACAACAAGAATGTTACACAGCTGTTTCCCGTATTTGAGAGAGCAGAAGTTGATCCAGAAGCCAAAAGAACAGGGGAGAAAACAGCGCCCACATGCGCACCCCCGTAAAAGCAAACAGACAGAACAGTTATAAGTCGAACTTCTCCCTGTTCTGGAGGAAATTCTGTTGTATAGTAATTTAAATAAGTCAAATTCGAGATAGTAAAAGAATATATATTATTTTCTGTTTGAATTGTTCATGTACAACTCCGTACGAGAATTTGAAACTTAAGCAAAATGCATTCTTTACTGTTGCTAATGAAATATACTTTTTGTTTTTATTATTGCATACACAGGGACAGACTTTTTATATTTTTTCAGATTCCCGTTTTTGTTATATAGTTCTTTTTGTATTGAAGAAATCTTTAAAATCTTAATTAAAGAGTTTTGAAAAGAGTATCTAGAAATAATTATTGTTAATTACTATCACTGTCATGAATTTGAAATTATAATTGAGCTAATTAAGATAATTAAGATTCTCAGAAATTATATGTTGAGTTTTAAATTTAAAATTAATGATATTTAAGTCGTTATAAGATGTCTGTTAAGAAAAAGATATTTGTACTTTTGTTGATAGTAGTAGAGATATTGTCACATATGATTTTAATCTTTTGCTTTAATTTCGTCAGTGTGTGTGCTTCGCCTCAACCCTCTGATTTATAGCAAGAAAAGAGAGAGATTGCCATTATAGACAAGGATGTGTATGCTGTTACAGTAAAGTCCTTAGCAATATTAAACAGAAAGGAATGGATTTATGCTTCGACAGTTCTGCAGTTGTACACTAAGTTCTTTTTGCTTTTGTTTTTTGTTAATGGGAAATAAGAATAACCCTCTGACAATACACGTAAAACTCAATCGATAGTCATTGCTAATGTTTGTTCATTTTCATCTGTTTATTTATTATTTTATTATGTAGAGATACTCCGCGACAATTTATTTTTTATTTTCAGTACAAGTGAAAGAAAGAAGCCCGTCTCGCCTGACCACAGGGTGGAAACCGCAACGTATTTCAAGCTCTCTCTCTCTCTCTCTCTCTCTCTCTCTCTACTCTGAGACTGACAGATCCTTCTTCCGATACTACAAGAATGTTGCCGTCATTGATGTTTTTTTTGTTTTTTTTCCAGCGAAGCTAGGCGATAATTGTGCCTACATTTTATTGCAGTCGATGGATTGTTGCATGCTGTTATTGCATAAATACTAATAAGACATCGGTAGTACCGCCATTTGCATAAATATTTTTGCCACATGTCGCAACTGTTTGGAGAATAGATAAAACTCCCATTGACAAATTGTGGAGCCAGCGAGTTGCCACTTGTGCTCTATATATATACATAGATTATGACAGCAGGAATTTAAATAGTAAAAGAGACTGTGTTAGAATGAGCATTACTATGAAGTATAAGTATAGAACTCTGTTCTTACTTTTGAATGCCAGTCTCCATTGAATATATATTGATACTGATATTTCTGATTTAGTATATTTATTTTTATTGTTCATTATTCTTATTTTGATCATAATTAGTAGTAATGTTATTATTATGTTGACTGATATTGTTGCTATCTCTCAATGGCCTGTTGCTAACTATTATTTTTGAAATGCAATCAGCAGTAACCTGATGATTTGTATCTTTTATCTGAATTCATACTTGATGTTATTGTAGCCACTGCTAATAAGAATATTTCTTTAGTGGCTTTTCTCAGTATTTAATGATTGTTCTTTTTGATATCTATAGTAGAGTAATGCTATGTAGCAGTTTTCTCAGCTAAGCCCTAAGTATCTTGGAATAATAATCTAGTTGTGTAGACACATACCTTCCATTACCACCCTATTTATAGGCAGCCCCGACCTGCAAGTTCTAAAAGTCTTTAGATTTTGTCCTCTCAAACAAGTCCCTGTTGCCAATTGAATAGAGATTGCAATCACTTGCAGTTGCAGGGGAGGCAAAGTATAGCCTCCGATTACCAACGTATGGCCATTGTTGGTACCCAGAAGTCATAGGGAACCTTTCTTACAACTGTAGTAGTGACATAGGTTCAAATTTTCATCCCGAGGTCTGCTTCGAAGGTACGTGTGGATTGCCGTACGGAAGAGAAATCGCTGTGACGTTGCAGGTCTCCTACGTGGTGGTCTTAGTCAAGATCGGCCGAGGGTGGGACGAGAAAGCCAGGCTGGAAGGATTAAAAAGGTGCATCGATCGCTTCCTCTTTGTCTTGCCTATCTTGGAAATGGAGATAATTTATGGTAGAGTACGAACCTGGGCCTGCAGCAAGGACGGCGGGGGAGTGAAAAAATGAAATCCCAGAGAGAAACCGTGGAATCGCGCCTAGCAAGAATTCATGAGCAAGGGACAGAGAAAACAAAAGTCTTTAACGTCCGAAAAACACTCTAAAAAGCCATGTAAACGAATTGATGAAATCCCAGAGAGAAAGAAGGGTATTTAAAAATCCCTTATTAGTTGTTGGAAAGAACAACCCACGCTTTAGAACTGAAAAAAATGGGAAAGAAAAGGTCCCCTTTTATTAATTGTTTTACCTAGTTTTAAGATAATTTTAAGCGACAACTCAGAGACTCCTTTAAAGATAGTTTTTGAATAAGTGCCTTTGATGAATTGTATGATTTGCACCGACAGTAATAAGTTGTCTTCTGCTTAAATAATATTAGTGTTTTGCTTTAGCATTATCATTGTTTGAATCATGATTTAATCTTTGTGTTCATTAAGTTTTCATATCAGAGTGTCTCTGAATAGGAACTGCACATTGGAATGATGAATGTTTTCTGACTTTTCACATCGTAACCAATAGTTTGTTTCAGGAGTAGTTTTTTTAAGGCCTAATTTTAAGACAAATCAATGCCCCATAGTAACGATAGGAAGTTTCCATTTATGTTATTGTCTATCGCATTTTAAATGTTCGTACATACTAATGTTCTACATGATTTATCTTTTTACTGTAGCTAACCAACTTTTGTAAATCTTTTAAAAAAGGAGAGAAGTAGACACAGTAACGTCATGATCTAAACTAACCTGTGATCTTGATTAGTATTTAATAATGAGTAGTTACACACTGAAATCCTAATGATTAATGTTAATTGTATTTGTTGAATATAGGGATGTTTGTACTAAAGATTGTTTAGTGTTCATAGAACTAGGAATTCTTAGATGATAGCTTAAATAATTCGGCCCCATTTTTATTGTAAACTAGTGTTAGCTAGGATATATCCAAGAGCTCTCAAAAGATATCCCATGCTTCGACTGAAATAAGAGATATTTCAGTTTTGGTTGGGAGGGATGTCGTATGACTTCCGGTATGCTGAAGCCAGAATCTGCAACTTGTAACGGTTGGTCGAGGGCACAGATGTTTTATTACATGCCCTCACTGTTATTGAGTTTTGGGTGCAGACCATGCTTTCCTTTGGGACCACCGCGATATATGGCTAGGCACCTGGAACAAATGTGGGAGGCTTGTTTTCTGCATGTACGGCCCATGTTTGTAGAAAGTGTCAAGGAGATATATGACCGGAACCATGAGACTTAGCATCTGGCATCGAGTACCCGGTGAGGATGAAAGGCCAGGAAGTTAGCCATTTCCTAAACAACAAGAAACACAAACATGTGGCCCATACATATGTACATGCCCTGGAGAGTTACCCAATAGCCACGCTCTGACCTGGAACTTTTCCGTTCTATAGGTTTGTTGAAACAGCCCCGCCCCGAAATAGGGAGGGACTCCACTTCGAACCTGGCGTTGATTTGCAAGACTAGATGTCACTCGAGTTCATTGGCAGGATTGGATGTCAAGCCACTCCCTGCCCCGGGGGTATTTCAAGAACCACCCAGGGCAGACACAGTTAGTTAGAACGTTGCCCGGGGCACGAATAGATCATAGATTGTGATAGTCATAGGGTGGGGGCATTGAGGCGTCGGATGTGTTGTACTCTAGAATAAATTAAGATAAAGGAATCACTGCTTGTCCATTCTTACCTTGTACCCGTCTGGTACTAATAATTATAACGTAGTAATAAACATTACGTCAGTGGTGACGAGCGGTGAGATAACCCAGTCATCTTACAAATTGGTGAATTCAAATGGAAGTCCAAAAGTCATACGACAGAGGGGTTACTATATATATATATATATATATATATATATATATATATATATATATATATATATATATATATATATATATATATATATATATATATATATATATATATATATATATATATATATGGTTTAATTTTAAATTCGTAATAATGATATTAACAATAATAATAATAATAATAATAATAATAATAATAATGATAATCTCCACAATCATCATCAAAGGAAAATTATTGTTAAAAATAATAATAATAATAATAATAATGATAATAATAATAATAATAATAATAACAATAATAATATTTAAGGAGAATATTTTGAATAGACATCATGAAAGTAATGCAGAGGTATATTAAAACCCAGCAGAGAATGGAACACATCTTTAATAATCCCTTCACATCTGACAGGTCATTACACACTCCATCTCTGTTTCTCTTTACAGCCTGATAAGGCTGTTTTATTTTATCATTTTTGGCCCATCCTGGTGTCACAATCATTAAAAGAAAAAAAAGAAAAAAAAAATTATTTTAGGTGTTCCTTCTTCGTGGAAATTCACCTATCGCTGCTGGTCCCAGAACCGAACCCCAACGATAAACGAGGGGTTACTATATATATATATATATATATATATATATATATATATATATATATATATATATATATATATATATATATATATATATATATATATATATATATATATATATATATATATATATATATAAATATAAATATAAATATAAATATAAATATAAATATAAATATACAGTGATCCCTCGTTTATCGCGAGGGTTAGGTTCCGGGACCCGTCGCGACAGGTGAATTTCCGCAAAGTAGGAACATTTTAATTTTTTTTTTTTCACTTCTTCCACGAGTACAAAGAGGATTACGATTAGAAAAGATCATCATCATCACTATATATATATATATATATATATATATATATATATATATATATATATATATATATATATATATATATATATATATATATATATATATATATATATATATATATATATATATATATATATATATATATATATTGGCATTTATTATCCTACTAGGAATCTACGGAGCTACCAAGCCAATTTTCACCAATTTCAATTATGAACCTAAATTTATCAAGCTTAAATTCATTACCCATTACGAGTTCTGGTTTGATCATAAATTTTTAAAACTTTATTAATTATCACCCTTGTAATGACCTGTCAGATGTGAAAGGATTATAAAAGATGTGTAAT
This sequence comes from Halocaridina rubra, assembly GCA_037179515.1. NCBI lineage: Eukaryota > Metazoa > Arthropoda > Malacostraca > Decapoda > Atyidae > Halocaridina > Halocaridina rubra. The sequence continues at coordinate 7,070 of JAXCGZ010010341.1, read as the reverse complement.
GAATATCCAGCTCTCTGCTGGGTTTTAATATACCTCTGCATTACTCTCATGATATCTATTCCAAATATTCTCCTTAGATATTATTATTATTATTATGATAATTATTATTATTATTATTAATAATTTTCCTCTGATGATGATTGAGGAGATTATTATTATTATTATTATTATTATTATTATTATTATTATTATTATTATTATTATAATAATAATAATTATTATTATTATTATTATTATTGTTATTATAATTATTATTATTATTACTATTATTATTATTAATATCATTATTATTACGAATTTGTAACTAAACCATTATTTCTACAATAAATAATGTAGTTTAGGTTGAATGAACAAGAGTTACTTAAAGATGTCTCTCTCTCTCTCTCTCTCTCTCTCTCTCTCTCTCTCTCTCTCTCTCTCTCTCTCTCTCTCTCTCCAACATTCTATTCTACCCAGCCCCCCACTCTCTCTTTGTCCCAGCCAACAAGGGAGGGGCACTGTACACAGTTATTAAAGTAAATAAACCAACAGATGTACAAACAATGATGAGCCCTTAATAATAATAATAATAATAATAATAAAAATAATAATAATAATAATAATAATAATAATAATAATAATAATAATCTCCACAATCAATATCCAAGGAAAATTATTGTTGCCAATAATAATAATAATAATAATAATAATAATAATAATAATAATAATAATAATAATAATAATACAGCGTTACCCCAGTTATTCGCGCTTCTTGGTTCGCTTTCTCACTCTATTGTGGTTTTTTATTGGATAAATTATTATTTTATTTAATGGGTATATGCAAAAATATTAAAATATTAAAAAAAAATTCTCAGTATTTTCATTTTTTTTTATTGAAAAAAACATATTTCATTATCTAATTGATAAGAAAAATTTATTTCCCAGCCTACGAATAATAAAACAGTAAGAAAGAGTAAAAAAACATAAATTTGAACATGTAACTCTGCACCATAAAATGTACGATACCGGTATCAGCGTTTCGGAAAACGCAAAGCATCGCACCTAGGTGAGCTAGCATATATTAAAATTTCCAGTAGTTTCATGACTTTATTGATTAAAAAAAAAAACGTATTTCTTAGCCTAAGAATAATAAAACAGTAAAAAATAGTAAAAAACATAAATACTAACAGTATTGCACCATGTAAAATACAATACCGGTATCAGCGTTTCGCACAAAGGTTCGCACCTTTTTTTTTTTTTTTTTTTTTTAAGTGTGACACCGGGATAGGCAGAAACTGCCCTCATCAACAAAGGCCCGGGCACGAGAAAATACCAAGACGAAGGAAAAGAAAAAGTTAAAGGCAAGGCAGAGATGAGGTAATGTCACACAAAGGAAAACGACAGACAGAAAAAACAGTCAAAGTAAAGAGGACCCAGAGATATGGAGGACTAGGCTCTGAGATGACGATAGATCTGCTTTTTGAAGGATGAAAGGTCATAAGAATTAGGAAAGACAGAAGGAGGAAGAGAGTTCCAGAGTCTGGAGGTAGATGGGAAAAAGCAGTCGCTGCACCGACCAATCCGCGAGCTACAAATCTCCACACAGTACCTGTGAGATGAGGCCGCTTGGCGAGTGTTATGCGGCCTCGGCAGTGGAGGAGGGATGAAACTCGCCAACTCATCAGAGCAGCGATGGAAGTAGTAGCGATAGAAAAGCGAAAGGGAAGATACCTTACGGCGAAGAGAGAGAGAATCCAGGTTAGAAATAAGAGAAGGATCATTAATGAGTCTGATTGCCTTAGATTCAACCCTATCAAGAAGATAAGTAAAGGAAGAAGCACCCCAGATGTGTGAGCAGTATTCTAAGCAGGGGCGGATAAGACCTTTGTAAATTTTAAGTAACTGCAATGAGGAAAAGTAATAACGAAAACGAAACAAAACCCCCAATTTTTTGGATGAAGATTTAGAAATTTGGATTATGTGATTCCTCCAAGACAAGTTAGAGGCTATATGGATTCCTAATACATTGATAGAGTTAAGAGGGTAAATTTCATTAGTTTCGAAGACAATAGGGTTATCAGGAGGAGAAGAAGATAAAGAGATAGCCAGAAACTGTGTCTTGGAGGCATTGAATTTAACTAAATTTTGAGTGCCCCATTCAGATACTCTCTGCAAATCGGAGTTAAGAGTAGAAGAAAGAGTGATACGATATTGATTACGAGTAACAGATGAAGGTTGTGAAGAAAAGGCAGAGGAAAAGTGAAGGGTAGAATCATCGGCAAAGGCATGAAGAAGAGAGGAAGATGGGGACTGTAGAAGATCATTGATGAAGAGAAGGAAGAGAGTGGGTGAAAGAACAGAGCCCTGTGGAACACCACTGGACACAGAGAAAGGGCTAGATGTCGCGCCATCAACAACTACAGATAGGGAACGGTCAGTGAGAAAACTGGAAATCAGAGAACAGAAAGAAGGGGTAAAGCCGTAGGCAGGGAGTTTGGCCAACAGAGCCTTGTGCCAGACTCTGTCAAAAGCCTTAGAGATATCAAGGGCGACGACAAAGGATTCCCCATAATTCCTCAGAGAAGATGACCATACATGAGTAAGATAGGACAGGAGATCACCAGTGGATCTTGCCTTGCGGAAGTCGTACTGGTGATCGGAGATAAGTGAGTTAGATTCAAGGCGTTTCAAGAAGTGAGCATTGAGCAAAGTTTCGAAAACTTTAGCAATAGAGGAGGTTAGAGCAATAGGTCGGTAGTTAGAAGGAATAGAGCGGTCACCCTTCTTAGGAACAGGTTGAACTAGAGCATGCTTCCAAGATGAAGGATAGATACTGGTTGACAGAATAAGGCGAAAAAGATGGCAAAGCACGGGAGCCAGTTCATCTGCAAACTCCTTAAGGAACCTTGCAGGGATACCATCGGGACCAGATGCCTTGTTTGTCTTTAGTGAGCGAAGAACCTTATGAACTTTGCGTGAAGAAAGGATAAGGGATGGCATAGGGTTAGAGAGGGGAAAAGACTGAGGAACAAGTACGCTGGAATCGTTGATAGAAGAGTTAGCAGAAAAATGAGAGCCAAAGAGAGTGGCTTTGTCAGTGGGAGAGCAAGCTATAGAACCATCAGAACGAATGAGAGGGGGAAAGCTTGAGTTACAGAAGTTTTTGGAGAGGTTTTTGGCCAAGGACCAGAAGCATTTGTCAGTGGGAGAGGAGTTAAGGTCATCAACTTTCCTTCTTATAAAGGAAGCCTTAGACATTCGAATCTGAGCTGTACAGCGATTCCTAGCTATAATAAAAGCAGAGCGAGTTAAATCGGAAGGAGAGGCTTGGTAAGATCGGTGAGCCTGATTCCTAGCCTGGATAGCCATGGAGCAGGCACGGTCAAACCAAGGTTTAGGGGGAGAGAAAGTTTTTGTAGAAGAGGGGATGTACGCCTCCATTCCCGCGGTCATGATCTCGGCAACTTTTACAGCTACCCGATCAGGGTTGCGGGACCGAAAGCAGTAGTCATCCCATGGAAAGTCAAAGAGAAAGTTACGCAAATTTTCATATTGAGTTCGCTCGAAGTGCCAAAGGCGGCGTTGAGTAGGAGGGATTGGTGGTGGGGGAGCGAAAATGGAAGAGACAGAGATCATGGAGTGGTCAGACTTACCAAGAGGGGAAAGCACGGAATAAGAGTAGTTTGAAGGGTTAGAAGTAAAAAAAAGGTCAAGAATGTTAGCAGCTTGTTCGTGACGATCAGGAACACGAGTAGGATGTTTAATAATTTGCTCCAGATCATGAGTAATAGAGAAAGCAAGAGCCTCGCTTCCTCCCACATCAGTGTGAGAAGAATGAAGCCACTCACTGTGGTGTACATTGAAGTCTCCAATGTAGAGAACTTCTGCATGTGGGTGAGAAGATAGTAAGGACTCATGGCGCGAGGAGAGATATTCAAAGAAAGATACAAACTCAGTGGAGTTTGGAGAACAGTAGCAGAAGCAAAGGATGATAGTGGTAGTGGAGAGATAGACTTTTAGCCAGAGAACATCAAAGTCAGGAGATTCAAGGTCCATGAGCCTCACAGTAGGAGTGTTAATGTTGCAGTAAGCACAGACCCCACCTTTGGAACGAAAACGAGTATACAGATTATAGTGGGAGATTTGGAAAGGGTCAGTGGAAGCATGTATAGACAACTGGGTTTCAGATAGGAGGAGGAGGTTAGGGAGGAAAGAGCCCAAGTGCTGTTCCACAGACGAAAGATTAGAGTTCAGCCCACGAATGTTTGAATAGTGAAGAGTGAAAGAAGCAGATCTATTAGGAGGTGCAAGGTTAAGAGCAGATCCATTACTACCACCAGGCGTGTCTGCCCTCAAGCCAATGGTGGAGTCAACACGATCCCCGGAGATTCTTCGCACCCCACTATGCCGGGTACTGGGGGCCATTAGTTGTGAACCTTCCATAAATAATGACAAAATGTGAGGAAAAGGAAAGTAAAAGAGACAGATGTCCAGATAGTTCATGGAATGCTATTGGCTGAAAGAGTGAGATCTGTATCATGGGGTCTGATTGGCTTTTTCATTGAAGTATGGTTCTTCCACCATCTCCCATTGTCTCGCCTCACTCGTTCAGTCTAACTCATGTGTGCACCGTTCACGTTGTGTTTATTAATACGTTTTGCTTCTGATTTTTTTACTCGCGTAGTTTAACCTTTGCAATGCCTCCCAAGCATCCTTCATCTTATAAAGCTTTTGGTAGTGAGCCTAAGCGGCAAAGGAAGATGTTAACCATAACAGATAAGGTGAAACTCTTACAGATGCTGAAAGAAGAAAAAAGGTTTACGGATGTCGGCCGCTATTTTGGCCTCAATGAATAACAGCCGTAAAGCTGTTATTGGCTGCGGAATAATTTCCTAGAGAGTCTACAAACCATTACCACCTCATTCACGGTAAGTTTACCAATCACGTACATATAAATTTACGTTGCATGCTGTTATTTATAAAGTAAAGGGTGGTTTCTTAACAGTACAGGGAGGGTTTATACAGTAAACGTAAAAATAATTGTAAAATACCAATGTACATGAGTATGTCATGTCATTACCACCTCATTCACAGTAAGTTTATCTATCACTTTCATATAAATTTACACTTCCATGCTCTTATTTATGAAGTAAAGGGTGGTTTGTTAACAGTACAGGGAGGGTTTATACAGTTTATACAGTGTAAACGTAAAAATAAATTAAAATATCTATGTACATATAGGGTGATCTTACTTCGCAAAAATTCCTCTACTGTGCCGGGTCCCGGAACCGAACCTTCGCGATAAACGAAGGATCACTGTGTATATATATATATATATATATATATATATATATATATATATATATATATATATATATATATTACACCTTGTTCTCAAAATAATGCCTAGATAGGTTCTCAGAAGTGTCGTGTAAATGGAAAATCGCGTGAAAAAACGAGTTATTTTCCATAGGAAACAATGATAAAGGGCATAGATACGTTCCAAACCTTACATAGACACACCATGCCAAAGATATAAGATAAGTAAAAAAAAATATTTTATTACTACACCTTGTTCTCAAAATAACGCCTAGATAGGTTCTCAAAAGTGTCGTGTAAATGGAAAATCGCGTGAAAAAACGAGTTATTTTCCATAGGAAACAATGATAAAGGGCATAGATATGTTCCAAACCTTACATAGACACACAATGCCAAAGATATAAGATAAGTAAAAAATATATTTTATTACTACATAGCAAAGCAGAAAGCCCTGTATCTATTTTTAAGAGTATACAAAAAATATTCATATTCACTTTACAGCTAGAAATTAACAAACATTACTATACTTTATTATGCAGTGGGCAATAGTTATACAGTACACTGGGACATGCATGGTGGCAGTGAGCAAGTAACTTATGTGGTAGAAGAGGAGGATGCAGGAGAATAATAATAATAATAATGTATATAAAGATAAAATAAGAATTATAAATAACTAAAGCAAGACTAAAAAATGAAAAAAAAAATTAATTATGCAATGCCTAAATCTACCATATGACAGATTAAAAAAAACTTAATCTACATTCTCTAGAGAGGCAGAGTTAGGGGGGATATGCTTGAGGTGTATAAATGGTTTAAAGGGATTAACAAGTGTGATATTAATAAAGATTTAAAAATTCATGATCAAACCTGAACTCGTAATGGGTAATGGATTTAATCTTGATAAATTTAGGTTCAGAAGGGAAATTGGTGAAAATTGGCTTGGTAATACCGTAGAGTATTCCTAGTAGGATAATAAATGCCAATACCTTAGACACCTTCAAATGTAGATTAGATAGACATATGACAGAGGTAGGGTGGGTATGAATAGATTAGTGTTTATTAGAAAAATCATAAAAAGAAAAATAGAATAAATAAGTAGAGTAGAATAGAATAGGTTAGACATGCTGAAAATATCATTCAAAAATGGAACTGCCTCATGTGTGCCAGTAAGCATGTTGCAGTGTCCCCTATTCTTATGTTCTTAATATTTTCAGAACACGTGTTTTGCATCCTCCTTCCATTTTCAAATTTGTATCTGGTTTCTGAATGACAAATTTGTTAATAAAATGTATCCAATTACTCTCTCTCTCTCTTATTTCTTTACAAAAAACGAATTAAAACTTAGGTTTATTACCTTTAAAATGAGAACTGTAATGAACGTGATTAAGACTAAAGCAATAATTGTATTTACATAATAAGATGAAAAATTTCTACCTAATTCCTGTTTAAGAGAGACATTACAAAGGATTCGTGGAAAGGAAATTAATTTAACGGTCTTTTAACTCATTAACGTTTTTATTAAAAGTGCATTATTATATTTATCATTTGCTGCCCCAAACGACTCATCAGCTTGTAAAGTAACTGATGTATGCGTTGTTTGTAAGACTATTCTCCATTTAATATAAATATATTCTATATAATGTAAGTGAAATGAAACGAGAGAGAGAGAGAGAGAGAGAGAGAGAGAGAGAGAGAGAGAGAGAGAGAGAGAGAGAGAGAGAGAGAGAGAGAGAGAGAGAGAGAGAGAGAGAGAGAGAGAGAGAGAGAGAGAG